>CAUYON010119152.1:0-73030 GCA_963573935.1 Arctocebus calabarensis
TTTTTTTGAGACAGAGCCTCAAGCTGTCACCCTGGATAGAGTGCTATGGCATCACACCTCATAGCAACCTCCAATTCCTGGGCTCAAGTGAGTCTCTTGCCTCTGCCTCCCAAGTAGCTGGGACCACAGGCGCCCGCCACAACGCCTGGCCATTTTTTGGTTGCAGCCGTCATTGTTGTTTGGCGGCCCAGGCTGGATTCAAACCTGCCAGCTCAGGTGTACGTGGCTGGCGCCTTAGCCCGCTGAGCCACAGGCGCCGAGCCAGTGAATGCATTTTTTATAAAAGAACTCATTTCCCTATCTTTCTGATTATGAAACATTCTTCTCTCTAACATCTAGTTTTGTCTGTGGAAACCTGCAAACTAACACTCATCCTCTTGCATTGCTCTGTTAATATTTAAGATAATCAGTCACATTGACTTAGTCTCCTCACCTGTGCAAAATATCCAGGCTGCACAGTCAGTGGTGGGGGGCTCGTTAAGGACCCATTCCCAGAGCAGCAGTCAGAGTGAAGCTTTGGAAACATAAAGGGCATCATGTCACGGCTTAACTCAGGTCCCTCTAGAGGCGTGTGTTCAATGTGGAACGTGAAGCCTTCACTATGACCTGCATGAACCAGCACCAAATTGCTTCCTTGACATCATGTCTTACTGTTCCTCCTTCATCTCACTCCACTCCAGCCACACTGGCCTCCCTGAACACACCGGGCTGCTCCTACCTCAGGGCCTTTGCACTTGCTGGTTTTCTAAGCTACCTGGCTCTTTCTTCACTTCCTCCAGGTTTCTGTTCAAACATCACCTTTTGAGAGACCTTTGTTGTGGCTTGATTGCAAATAGCTCCTCCCATTACTCCTTGATTCTCTTACTCCTCTCCATTTTCCTTATCGTGACATTACATTTCTTCTCCCACTAAAAGCTGAGATCCATGGAGCAGAGGCCTTGTTCCCAGTGCCTAACACACACTAGGTGGTGGAAAAATATTGAATGATAATATTAGGAAGTGGGGCTACAGAGAGATTGTTAGGACATAAGGGTGGAGGGTTCATGAATGGGTCAGTGTCATTATAGAAGAGACCTCAGACAGACCTCTGTCCCTTTCAGAATGTAAACAGTGAGCAGACAGCTTTCTCCAAGAAAGTGGGGCCCTCTCCAGACACCAGAGCCGCTGGTGCCCGGATGTCTCAACCTTCTGAATTGTGAGAAACAAATTTCTGTGATGTGTATATGTAAGCTGCCAAGTTCATGATATTGTGTCATACAGCCCCAGGGAGCTAAGACAATTCCCCATCTCCCAGTTACAATATGCCTTTATCTCCCTATCCCTGATACCACATAGTACTTGGAACAGAGGAACCTGTCCGTGAGCATTGCAGTGGGTGCTCATTAAATCTGGTTGAACCACTGTTGATATGAATTTGTTCAACTCTGGTTTTCCAAAGCTTATGTTCATTGTCTGATAATGACCCGCATGCCCTCTGAACTCTTAGGAACTTTGAAATGTCGTGGCTATGACCAAGGTGCTGCTACTTTCTCTTTTCCAACTTTTTCTCTTTATGGGTCACAACAAGGTCAACCTAGAATAGAGGTTAATCTGTGGCTTCTATTACCTTCTCACTTAGGAAACATTATCAGTTATCAACACACATCAAACATTTGTAAGATCCTTTGCTTGTAATAGACTCAGGTTTCTTCTAGCAGATCATTGAAATTCCTATTCTATTTATTTATTTATTTATTTAGACAAAGTCTCAAGCTGTTGCCCACAGTAGAGTCACAGCTCACAGCAACCTCAAACTCTTGGGCTTAAGCGATTCTCTTGCTTCAGCCTCCCAAGTAGCTGGGACTACAGGCACCCACCACAACGCGCGGCTATTTTTTTCTTTTTTTTACAGTTGTCATTGTTGTTTAGCAGGCCTGGGCTGGGTTCGAACCTGCCAGCCTCGGTGTATATGGCTGGCGCCCTACCCACTGAGTTACGGGTGCTGCCAGAACTTCCTATTCCTTTTAGATCCAGTTTTGTAATTTCCACTGGGAAATCACAGAGGAAATATGACACCTTCACTTAATAGGTACTTGAAATTGGGCAAGTGGTTTGATATGTTTGAGGTTGTTTTCTCATATGTGGACAATGGTAATGCTGTAAAGATTTCATGAACATTAAATGAGGTAATATATGTAAACATGCCTAGTACATTGCCTGGCTAAGTGCAAGCTTACTAAGTACTAGTTACCACTTAAAAGAGTGTCAGCTCCGTGCCAGGTATGGTACGTTGACCACATACTTGTTTTTTGCTTTCTCTTTCACTTTTTCCGAAATTTTTAAGTTTTTGCTCCTAAAATTTCTTCTGCCTACAATAACTTTCCCCTTTTTATCTACTTAAAAAAAAGCCTATCTATATAATTCAAAACTGCATCCAATGCCCATCTGCCATGGGAGCTATCTTGATCTCCTATTTGGGGGTCCTTCAGCTCTGTGGCACTTCCTGTGGACAGGCTTTTAGTTTTATTGATTTCAAAGTTGGAAAAGTGAGTAAGCCTTCATCTCTCTAGTTCATAGGGATTGGTTTTTTAAAGAAGTGTTCTTCAACCTCAAGGGCTTATTGTTCTTAAATTTCCACAACTGTCCTACAAACTCTGTTTACAGTTTGCTGCCATTAAGATTCAAGACCTTTGAGATTGGTAAAGCAAGAAGTAGGTTGTTTTTGGCTGTCTTATTTGAAAGTAAAATGAAACAGAAAACTTGCTGAAAGAAGTTTTGGAAGACGTGTGGAAGACGGCCTGAATTGCTCTACCAAGTCCCAAGAGTCCTTGCTGTTTTCAAGGATATAGAAGCCTTTATCTCACAGAGGTTGGTTGAGAGAGGTCCACAGCATGACTCAACACTTCATCCTCCTGTTCATTGTCAGTTTCAGAGGATGACTTGGGCGACTCTGGAAACAACTGTGAATGCACAGACCTGAGAAGTGAATATCCAGGTTAATGTTCCTTTTCTGTAGATCTAGATGTTTTATTTATTTATTTATTTATTTATTTATTTATTTATTTATTTATTTATTTATTTATTTATTTATTGTTGTGATTCATTGAGGGTACAAGAAACCAGGTTACACTGATTGCATTTGTTAGGTAAAGTCTCTCCTACAATCGTGTTTTGCCCTCCAAAAGGTGTGGCACACACCCGTTGCAGGTGTTTTGAAAGTTGCTTCTCTGCAGAACTAATCTCACTAACTCTTTTTTTTTGTTATCAGTAAATAACAAAATAATTTGTTGTCAAAATAATTGATATAATTTATATATCAAAAAATTCACTCTTTTAAACTGTACATTTTAGTGGTTTTTAATATATTCACTGAGATGTGCAAACAAGTCCATTATGTAATTTTAGAACATTCATCTCTCTGAAACGAACACTCATACTCCGCTGTGTCACTCTTCTTTCTCCTGACAGCTGTTAATTTACTTTCCTCCTCTGCAGGTTTGCGGCTTCTAGATGCTTCATATAAACGGGATCATTACAATATGTGGTGGCTTCTTTCCCTTAGCCTCATGTATTGATACAAAGTTCTTAATGTTGTAACATATATCAGGACTTTATTCCTTTTTATTGCATAATAATATTACACTGTAGAGGTACACCTCATTTTCTGTATCTGTTCTTTAGTTGATAATGCTGCTGTGAGCATTTGCATTGAAGTTTCATGTGGAAGTACGTTGAATTTCTCTTGTGCATATATTAATATATCAATGTGGGATTTCTCAGTCACCTAGATTTAACATTTTAAGGAATTGCCAAACTGTTTTCCAAAATGGCTATACCATTTTACAATCTGTTTTTCCACATCCTTTCTAATGCTTCTTATTTTCTGTCTTTTTAATTGTAGCCATCCTAGTGGGTAGGAAGGGGGGTGTCTCCTGGTTTTGATTCGCATTTTCCTAATGACTAATGATGTTGAGCAACTTTCATGTCCTTACTGCCCATTTGTGTATCTTCTTTGGAAAAATATCTGTTCCAGTCCTTCAGCCATTTCAAAATACTGCATTATCTGTCTTGTTATTGCTGAATACTTGATCCTTATCAGATCCATTATTTGCAAATATTTTCTCCCATTCTGTGAGTCATCTTTGCACTTTCCTACCATGTTGACAGCGGTGTCTCCCCATCCATGAACATGGAGGTTTTCCCGTTTACTTAGCTCTTCTTTATTGTAGGTCAGTGATTCTCTCTAAGCATTAGTGTACACATCTCGTTTCTCTTGTTCAATTGATTCCTAAGTATTTTAGAACTTTTGATACTATGGTTGATGCAATTTTTTCTTAATTTCATTTTTGATTATTCAATATTAATGTATAAAAATACAACTGGGTTTTTATATATTTTTCTTGTGTCAAACAACCTTCCTGAAGTGATTAGTTTCACTTGATCTTAGGCAAATGGCCAAGACATGATTTATTAATTAGTCTCAATAGATTTTATATATGTGGATTCATTGGGCTTTTCTAAATACAAAATCATGTCGTCTGTAAATGGAGATAGTTTTAAGCGTATTTCTTCCTTTCAAATTTGGGTGACATTTTTAAATTATTCATTTATTTTCCAAATGACTCTGACTAACTGAAAGTATAATGTTGAATAAAGTGGCCAGAGAAAACATTCTTGTCTTACTACTGATCTTAGGAGAAAAGCATTCAGTCTTTCCCCATCAAGTGTGATGATATAAGCGGGTTTTTTTGTATCAGCCTTTAACCAGGCAGAGGAAGTTGCCTTCTATCCCTAGTTTGTTGAATATCACCAACAGTTGTTTGATTGTGAGGGGAATCACAGAAATGGCAATTTTGCTTCCTCCCTGAGAGTACCATTTGTACTAGTAAGCATGTGACGATACCATTCCAGTACCCAGCATAGACTTCCTTTTAGTTTTGAGTTTAAACACGTTTGTTGAGTGGAAGCTCAACTTCTTGGGACTTTCCAATCGAAATAGAGGGTCTTTATTATTGTGAATGCAACCTGTCCTTCAAAGATGTTTCCATACTCATCCCACCCTTTGCCAAATAAAGGCTGCTCATGTTCTTATGAGGTTAGGGAGACTGTGAAAAGGGTGGGTTGTAACATTATTAACTTTAATCTACCCATAACCGCTCCATAAGTAAAAGGACTTTCCTAGAACCTGTATCACTACCAGGCATTTTGGAAGATGCCGAGAGCATGATAGCAAATGATGAAGACTTTATCCTCCTGTATATATAATAGTAATGGCTAATACTTGTTTGTTTTTTATGTTTCAGCACTGAGCTACTTGCTTAGCATCCGTGCTGTCTTCATATTAACCCTGGGTGATAGAACTATTATTATTTCTTTCAAAGAAGCCCATATTTTAGAGAAGTTCAGCAGGATCTCATGCTCAAGAAGGCCAGATTCAAGTGTGCTGGACTTTAGAAGCCACACTCTTAGCCTCTCTAACATTTTTCTTTTCCTCCTGTTTTCTTGGAATTTGGGCTCTTTTTGCTGAATCAAGAGCTACTCAAAATGACAGGGAATCCTAGAGAGATAAGAGATAATTCTCCAGGTCCTTGAAAGGAGAATGGTGCAGGAGGTGCTGCAGTTGTGAGGGGGTCTCCCCTGTAGTTGCAGAGACTTGGGAAGGCTATGGATTGACTAAGATTTGGACGAGATCAAAAGAAAGAGGAGGACTAGATGGCTGGGAAATAGTATGAGCAGAGCATGGGGGCAAAATGATCCTGGAGTCCTTAGGGGAAGGGCTTGTCTGAAGTGTGAGTTTCTGACACTCATCAATGGAAGATTTAGTCTGGGAGGCCAGGTTTGGTGTGTGTGATAATCTCTGAATGCTACAAGGAAAGGATTGGATCTGAAACAGTATTTAAATCATGGAACTAACTTAGCTATTGAGTTTTATGTGTTTGCTTTGACAAATTGCAGTCCTTGACTTTCTGCGTTCCTGAGAAGGTGCCCCAGGGAGTAGGAGGTGGCTGGTTAGATGGGATCCTGGCTGCCCCCCACTTTGGTATTAATTTCAAGCTTTTATTTGCAAACAAAGTTTTAATATTGATTAAAGGGCTAAAACCCACTGAGTTAGCTCAATAACCCTACTTTACAGAGGAAGCAGCATGGGCTTGCAGGGATAGCTAGTTAGAAGGAAAGCATGGACCACAATTCAAGGTTCTTGGTTGCACATAACCTGGGAGGTGGAAGGGTGCCTGGTCCCTGCCAGGCATCCTTCAGAGAGGATGTCTTCAGAGACATGGAGCTGCCTAAAAAGCAATCACAGCAACACAGCAGAGAGAGCACCTTGTTCTACGTGGAGAGGAAGGAAAAACTGGGGAGGCCTCACAGTGGAGTGCATCTGACTTGAATTTTCATAGATATATTGAAGTTTGTCAGGGAGACTAGGTGGAGAAGGGCATTCTAGGTGAAAGTAACTACACAGATTAAGGAATGGAGGTGTGAAAAGGCATAGCTCAATCAAGAAGCAGCAAATATTTTTCTAATTAAGAAAACATAACATTTATTAAGCTTAGTCTATGCTAGGCATTGTGTTAGGTGATTTACATGGATTATTTCTTGTAATACTCTCAAGAATTCTGTGAGACGGATACAAGTGAGAAAACTGAGTTTTAGGATGGAGAGGTAATTTGCCTAAAGGTCATATAAGGCCTCACAGTTAAACAGCGGGAGAGCTGAGATTTGAATGCAGGAAGATTATTTTGCATTTAGGGTCCTATGTGTCTGAGGAGGTGGGAGTTTATTCTTTCAGTCAGTTGTTCTTCAACTTGCAACAGAATCACCTGATGGGGTTATTGAAACACCCTTCATTCTGGGCTTCACCCCCAGAGTTTCTGATTTAGTAGGTGTGAGATAGGGTCCAAGGATTGGTATTTCTAATGAGTTTTCAGGTGATTCTAACCCTGCTTGTCCAAGGATTATACTTTGAGAACTTTTTTTTTTTTACTGATGGGGATTCATTGAGGGTACAAGAACAGGTTACACTGAATGCATTTGTTAGGTAAAGCCCCTCTTACAATCGTGTTTTGCCCCCAAGAGGCGTGGGGCACACACCAAGACCCCATCCCCCTCGCTCTTTCCCTCTCTCTGCTACTTTGAGAACTTTTTTGATAGGAAGCTACTGAAAGCTTTTGAATTTAGGGGGAATATCATCACATTCGCATTTTGGTTAAGGAGCAAAGAGAGCAAACAGGAAGAGCAGTTACGAGAGGATTTTCTAATGTGTCTCCAGAAGAATGAAGGTGAGGGCTGAACCCAAAAGTCATCACATAGGAAGGTGATTTAAGTCCTGTGGTACTCAGCAAGCTCTGATAAATGTTGGCAATAGTTGAGTTATTAACTAGAATCTATAGACATGGTGTCTGATGAGAAACAAGAGGTAAAAGATTATAGTAGAACCAAAACTGGTCTTCAGATCCTGCTGAAAAGAAATGAAGGTGGGAGAGTGTGCTGGTTGTTTAGACAGACGCGTTTTGGGCATGCGGAGTGGAAGCCTTCCTGTGGTCTGATGGAGTGGAAAGCGGACTCGCTGCATCAGGAGACTAGGTGTTTAGACCTGGCTCAGTCACTCATTCTACCATTTTGGAGATTCACTCCTTGGACCTCCATTTCTTCATCTGCAGGTGGAGTTAACAAGAGCTTCTGAGCCTGCCTCTGTGAGACTGCGGGGAGGGATAGGAGTCTTTGCTTCCATGGTGAAATTTTTTGTAAAACAAGTTCCCTCCTGTTATCTACTCTCTCTTACGTGCTTTGCCCAGGGACATTGCAAAGTCAACCCCAAATGAAAACCTTCATGGGACTGCCACATGCACTGGTGACTCATCTGTCCAGATTGTTACAGACATCTCCATTTGCCTGGACGAGGAGCACGCAGACGTCAGAGTAGCTGAAAGAAACAGTTAAATTATGTTTTGATTCTGAATGTGTTCTAAGCTAGAGTTAGGAAGAAAGCTGAGTGATTTCTTGGGGTAATGCTTTATAAATTTCAATTATGAATACATACATTTTAGTGTTTAAAGTCCAATATAACATTAAGATTGTTATTATTATTGTTATTGTTATTTTTTTTTTGAGACAGTCTTCTCTGTCACCCTGGGTAGAGTGCCATGGTGTGATAGCTGACAGCAACCTCAAACTCTTGGGCTCAAGCAATCCTCTTGCCTCAGCTTCCTGAGTAACTGGGACTATAGGACCCCCCCCCCCCCCTACAATGCCCAGCTAGCTCTTCTATTTTTAGTAGAGACAGGGTCTCGTTGTTGCTCAGGCTGGTTTTAAACTCATGAACTCAGGTGATCCACCCACTACAACCTCCCAGAGTGCTAGGATTACCAGTATTAGCCACTGGTAATTCTGACCTGTAACATTATTCTACATGCACCTGACCTATAACATTCTTCTAAATCAATTGCTTTCAATGATTTTTAGAAGTATTGACAAATGTTTTAAAACTGTTAGCCAATTCTAGGATGTTAGCAGACAGAAACATACCTCTGTGTCTCTATCCAATCGAAATTTAAGAAGTGACTTTATGTATTTGGTCATCACAATGGTTAGGTAGTTATTATTTTTTTTTCTTTCTAATAATTTTTTTTATTGAATCATAGCTGTGTACATTAGTTCAATCATGGGGTACAGTGTGCGGTCTGAGATATTTTTATCAACCTGATTGACATAACATTCACGAGATTTTCTCATTTACTATGTATACATGAGTTAATACATACACCTTCTTGCCCTTTGGCTCCCATACCCGGTTCATTAACAAGTTTTTTCCTAACTCTCCTGTTTTTTTCCCTTCCCGTTACCATCACACCATTGCTTCTTGGCGTAAGCGATCACAATCTTTTACCTGGATTCCTGCCAAAGTTTCCAAATTTATCTAGTGTATTCTTCTTGATAGCCCCCATTCATATCTACACTGTGCAGAGATTAATGCTTCAAAATCTGATTAAAGCGCCACCTGCTTAAGCCTTGTAAGATCTTCCCATTGCTGTCAGGGAAAAGACAACACCATCTAATGTGACCCATGAGGCCGTCCCGCAACCAGCCTCTACCAACCTGCAGTCTCACTTCACTCCATACTCAGTCGTGTTCGCCACACACTAGCCAAATTCCTCCTCTTTGCTTGTGGATGTGCAGTGCCTCTATGCCACACAGAACTGCTGCACCTGGCTCAGCGCCTGTGGCTCAATGGGCTAAGGCGCCAGCCACGTACACCTGAGCTGGCGGGTTCGAATCGCAACCCCAGGGCCCACCAAACAACATGACGGCTGCAACCAAAAAATGGCCAGGTGTTGTGGCGGGTGCCTGTAGTCTCAGCTACTTGGGAGGCGGAGGCAGGAGACTCGCTTGAGCCCAGGAATTGGAGGTTGCTGTGAGCTGGGATGCCACAGCACTCTATCCAGGGTGACAGCTTGAGGCTCTGTCTCAAAAACAAAACAAAACAAAAAACGAACTGCTGCACCTTCTGTCCTCTCTGTCTTGAATTCTTTCCTCTTCTTTTAAACTTTTTTCTCACTCTCGCATACCCTTGTAGTCACAGGTCAATTGGCATTTATTCCACATGTTCTTTTGTGATCCCCAACTAGGTAACCTGACTTCTGTGTTCTGACAGCACCATTGAGCGCTACACTTCTGCGTTTCCCACAGTTGCGATTTTACATTTATTTCTTTGTCTATTTGACTATAAGGGGCAGGGACTATGTCTGGCTTAGCTCCTTTTGTAGTGCTGGAGCCCAGAACAGTGCTCGGGTGCTTGGTGTGTAGTAGGAGCTAATGAATATTTACAAAATATTCCTAAAGAGCAGAGATTGTTCTGGTGTTGGAGGCCTATGGTTAGGTTTCATGGGGAGTAAACATAAGGCATAAAAGTTTATGATGTGAGTTAAAGTCATTGAAAGATGTAACAAAGTTGATTTCAGCTTTTAATTGTGTAATAACTAATCGTAAAAGTCCTGTTCACATTTGAAGAGGCATGTGCTTGCTGTTCCTCTGCTGGAGAACGTTGTGAGACCATAGATTACCCACAGAACCCATCTGTGGTTTAGAATCTTAGCTAGAGTCTACTTGATATTCATCAGTAGTCCTCGACTGTGGGAGCAAAAGCATCAGCTTGCTTCTCTATCAACCGTCAACATTTTCTGCTCAGTTTAGATCGGTAAATCTCTTTTGTGAAGATTGTTGCCCAGTATTTATTCTGAATTTTTTAATAGTCCTCAACCTCAGCACAATTTTTAAGCAAGACTTAAAGAATTTAAAATAGAATAGGAAAAACATACATAGGGGCTGTTTTCTCAACTCTGCTGTGTTTGTGCCTTAATTACTATGAAATGATAAAACTGAACATCGTGGGGTCAATAATGATCTAACTTCATACATCATCTCAGAATTATTTTAGGAATAATGGTAAGTCATGTCATGTCAATTTGCATAATGAGAAACTGACATAGACAATGTTTTAACCAGTTCCTGACGATGTCATAATTACTGCAAGAAGCAAGAGTGACAGCCCCAAATCTCACTGTTTACCTCTTTTATCTAATCAGAGCTTGCAGTGAGGATTTGTAGAAGCATTTCATGAAAAGATACCCTGTGCATTTATATAAATGCAACTACTGTATTGCAATTAAGCAATATACACACTGCTGCTTTGTATAGCTAGCTAAGTAAATAAAATACCACTCTGCAGCTTATAGTTTGGAGATGATTCCCGTGGAGGAATAGCCATAGTTTCTCATCAAGAGATCTAAACTTTAATGCCCAATTTATAGTGAATACTATTAATAAGACATTAAAACTCCATTATGAAACAATTCAACAGGCAATTCAATGTGCAAAGCACATGCTAATTCAGGATAGTTTATTCTAATGTTCCACTTTTCTAAATGTGGTCCTTATATGACTTGCATCAAAATATCCTATTGTGCCAGTTCCAGTCTGGCCCCTGAACTCCTTTTTCTTCTCCCCACTCTCTAGACCTAATGAATCAGAATCTCGGGGAGCAAACAAACACCAGGCATAAAGATCAGCCTTTTAAACAAGCCCCCAGGGTGTCCTTATGTTCAATAAAGTTTGAGAACCGCAGAATGATTTCTAGGGGCTGAGACTGTTGAGAGATTTGTTTATAGTTCTAGGTTTTCTTCTGCCAGGGGGCAGTGTTCTCTGAAATATGGCTGGGTTAATAACCCACGCTGAAAGTTAATTTTTCAGTCTTTCTCATGAACTTTCTTTTTTACTGAGCCAGCTGCGTGTGACCGTATATGAAAATCTTAAATACTAAGTGAGCTTTCCTTTTTTTTTTTCCAGGTTAGAAGGGAATTTTTTTTTTTATTAAATCATAAATGCATAGATCATGTATACATTAATGCAGTGATGGGGTACAATCTGCTGAGTTCCTATAGAATTAGGAGTGTTTACATCACACTGATTAATATATACCTCCTCTCGTTTCCTTAATTATTGTGTTAAGACATTTATACGCTATACTTTTTTTTTTTTCTTTTTGAGACAGAGCCTCAAGCTGTCACCCTGGATAGAGTGCTTTGGCATCACAGCTCACAGCAACCTCCAACTCCTGGGCTCAAGCGAGTCTCCTGCCTCTGCCTCCCAAGTAGTTGGGACTACAGGTGCCCGCCACAACGCCCGGCCATATTTTTTTGGTTGCAGCCACCATTGTTGTTTGCCAGGCCTGGGCTGGATTCGAACCCACCAGCTCAGGTGTACGTGGCTGGCACCTTAGCCCGCTGAGCCACAGGTGCCGAGCCCATGCTCTATACTTAATAGATCCAACATGTTGAACTTTCTTAAGTTAGCATTTTCATAAAAGGTTTTAAACTATATTCCACTTATTTTAGTTTAATCTCTCACCCTACTTTATTGTTAACATGCTTTTTGGTTTCCTAAGGTTTGGCTGAGGTGGGGCTGTGCTTTTTGCAGGTGATT
Source organism: Arctocebus calabarensis (assembly GCA_963573935.1). Lineage (NCBI taxonomy): Eukaryota > Metazoa > Chordata > Mammalia > Primates > Lorisidae > Arctocebus > Arctocebus calabarensis. The sequence continues at coordinate 11,959 of CAUYON010119152.1, forward strand.
TGACCCCTTGAGGTAGAGATTTTGGTCACCCTTCTGATAGTTAATTTATAATAATAACTGTGATGTAAAATTCTGTTGAACTGTGGCTAGATGATGTGTGAGTGTACATATGTGCTTTGTGTATGTGCGTGTTAATAAGTTCCTGATGCACAATCAATTGGTAAAGATAAAGTTCTGTGGCAGAATGGTTTATGAAAACAGTGGCTGAGCCCAACCCTCTTGGATAATGGGTAACAAGTGCTGTACAGAAGCCAATTTTGGATTAATTTGGTTATTACACTTATAGCTTTTCCTTCCTGCACAGCTAATCTGCAAGTCAAAGAAAAATTAATGGATGGTATTCAGCATCTGAATGTTACTGTTTCTGAGGGACCCCTCAGTTGTCCTCAATCTGGGTTTCTACAGTCAAATGTGAGACAAAGTCAAAAGTTGCTGGACTCTGGCAAGGTCTAGGGAGGTTGCAGAGAAGAGGAGGCTGCAACCTTTAAGGACCTTAAGGGCCTTAGGAACACTGTGGCATGCAAGGGAATAACAGGGTTGCCAAGATGTTTTCCTTTTGGGTTTATATTAATCATTTTCTTCTAGAATGACAGGTTTGCATTTTGAAATTTAGCATAGATAGTAGAAAAATTTTTTTATTTTTTGAGGCAGAGTCTCACTATGTCACCCTTGGTAGAGTGCAGTGACGTCATAGCTCACAGCAACCTCAAACTCTTGGACTCAAGCGATTCTCTTGCCTCAGCCTCCCAAATAGTGCCCGCCCCAATGCCCAGCTATTTTTGTTGGTATTGTTGTTGTAGTTGTCATTGTTGTTTAGCAGGCCTGGGCTAGGTTTGAACCTACCAGCCCTGTGTGGCTAGCGCCCTAACCACTGAGCTACGGGCGCCAAACTAGTAGAAAAATGTGATATGAGGTTAACATCCTTTATACGCCATGCTAAATACCCAACTCCAAATCAATTCAGTATGGTGCACAGACTACCAGCGAGAGACTTGTATACAAAAATTTATAAGCCTGCCATCTCTGCCAGGGTGCAAAACTAAGAGGATTTTAGAAAGGCACCTTCAAGTTTGGCAGTATATTTTCTTTTTTTTTTCCTTTCAATTAGCTGTTACTAAATTCTAGAGTCTATAATGAAACCCAGGCCTACCATGCAATCCACTATAAACAAGTTCTTGCTTTGTGCTATCATGTTTTATTTGAGTAGAGCCCCTACTCCCTTAGTAATTTGTTGCATGGTAAATCTCATAGTTGTTTACACACGAACACATGCTCTGCGCAAGAGGGATGGTCACCAGCTCTGGGGCCTGGTAAGGAGAAAGTCTAAAACAAACCGCCCTGCATTTGAATCCTAAGGGCATATGATATTTAAACAACTCCCAGATTTAGAGGTTGATTTCTTCTTTTGAAGAGTGTCCTGGTTGCCAAATTGCTTAGCAAAGTAGCCTCAAAGGACGTAGTGTTTGGTGCCTAGATGTTAATTTACCTGTGAAATAACTAGGAAAGAAATTCTTTAAATCTTCATTCTTGCTGCCATTGAGATTTCCTTCCTAAATTCAATTGCTGATAAAGCTTTTCTACTGCTCCCAGCCTGCCCTCTCAAAAAACAACCCCCAAAACAAGCCTGAGAGTTTTTTCAGGAAGAAGAGACAGAGACTTAGAGTTATTTTGTCTTTCTTCATGGGGCACGGGACCTCATGCTGCTTAGCTGGCATTCCCAGTATTTTGATAAAAGTTACTTCTCTGAACTTGAACGTGGGGAAAATAATGCTATCTTTTATGTTAGTTACAATTTTGGGAGATTTCATCGTGAGAAACATTTGAGGAGTCAGAAGTAGCTGAGAATGTGGTAATAGGGAAAGGGTCGTTCAAACTGCCAGCAAAATAAATAAATGGGAAAGACAGGAAAGTTATTAGGTTTATAAATTACAAAACTCTCCTTGTTTTTAAAAAAATAAAGTTGTGAGGTTGACGGCATTGAATAACTACATTGTAAAGCTTAAAAGCTTCAAGCTGCTGGTAGGAACCCTTGTACAGCAGCCCCGTTTCATTTTTATCGGATAAAACACATTTGGTTTCTCTTTGACAAACCATGTTTTTGTGAGGGAAGGAAAATGAACATGCACTGTTATTGGCCACAGCAACACAAGAAACCCTCCTGTTGCCAGAGGCTACCACATGAAAGTGTCTGTGGGTTAGAGGAGGGGCCGCTGAGGGGGTGGGGAAAAGGAAAATGATATCTTAAGCCTCTTATGCTGAGGGCTGCGATTTGTGAACTAACTGTGATGAAATCAAGCTCTGGACAAATCAGAGGAGCCTGTCAACCTCCCAGGTGGGACTGCTTGTAGTTAACAGGCTAAACTCGGAGCCCCAAAGCAGTGCATTCAGTGTGAGCAGGAGAGCACGCTGAAAGGCTTTCCAAGAATCCTCTGACATGGCAAGGACGAGCTCGTTCCGGCTGTACCAGGTGCGAGAACGGTGGCATGGCAGGGGGACTGCTTCATCTTCGGAATCAGGGACTGATATGGATTTTCCTTTTGTTGTTAAGACAGCACCTTTTGATGCATTTGGGAAGTTGCAGGACTGGGTGGTGATGTTGAGGTTATCTGAATTGGCTCCATGTCATTTGATTGCATTCTGTCGAGCTGCATTTGACAACTGGATCTCTATATTCTCTTAGGTAATATCCCTGTTCACCTTTGCTGTTGGAGTCAATATCTGCTTGGGATTCACTGCACATCGAATTAAGAGGGCAGAAGAATGGGACGAAGGTCCTCCTACAGGTGAGGGTAGCAACTATTTGCATTTTTAATTCTTTAAAACTATTATATACCAAGTGATCGCAAGCGCATAAATAACTTTATAAGATAATCGTGTAAGTTGGACCTAAATTTCCATGGAATAAAACCACCTGTGTGTATAGATCAGAGGAGAGAGTGTTTTACAAGGAAAAGATAGTGGACTGTTCTTTTTAAAACTTTAGAAATTTAGGACTTTAAGATTTACCTAAACAGGAGGGAGAAGGTGCTTAAAGAGTTGACAGGATTGATTTGTACTTACTGTGTTTTCTTTGGGCATAAGTAAAGGTAAGTTTTAATGGTGTACCTTGACTAACAGAACTGAAGTGAAAGTTTCTTTTTACAATACACTGCACCATAACTAGCGTGGGAACTCTTATAAAGGAGCTCCTTGTGCAGACAGGGGGTGCTTAACTGACCAGGTCTTAAGAAATGAGTTGGTTAATTTCCTGGAAATTGGAGCTGCTCATGGTTTTAGAAATAAAAATTACATTTTAACTAAAGGCTACTCTAGGGAGTAATGTTTTCTTGCCTTGCTTCAACATCCCAGGATGTTGGTCTATCTTGCTGTGAATTGTGTGTTTGTATTTCTGGATCTGACTATGATAAAAGACCTTCACCTGTCTCTGTTTAGCACATCACAGACTTTCATCATTAACCCAGTTATGATATATACATTAATGAAATAACAAATCTTCCTTACATGAAATGTTACTTTCGAGATATCTCAAATAAATTGAAAGGAGTAAGTTAGTGAGTTGAAGTGGGGATGGCTGGGGGATGAAGAGTGAGAAAACAGATAATATTAATTGCAGGTACAGAGAGACAGATGGAATAAATGGCTGTGCTCTGTTGAGAAGGAAGAAGAAAGTGGAAGGCTGGGTTAGAGAATGCTGTTTTTCTTAGTAGCAAAGACTTTGTCCAAGGCTTCTTTTTCACTTTCACTCATGCTGTGACTGAACAGATAGGAGATCAGATCCTTAGTATGGTCATGTGGGTAAGCTAGCAATTTGAGAGTTATCTGCTGGTTCTTTCCAATGCCCCAGAATAAACTTTTTTGTTTCATCTTGATATATTACTTTATAAAGATGAAACTGATCAGTTAATGGCGTCTTAAAATAAAACTGATAATGAAAGAATTGAATGCTGTTTCCTTACTGAATGTAACATTGAATTCCTCATTATTTTCAAAGTTGATATTTTTTTGTGTTTGGAAAAAAGTCATGATAGTCCTTTACTGGCACCCTGGGTTTGTGTAACTTGCTGTGTGGTCCTAGGCAAGTCACTTGTGAAGTCTGTTTCCTTAGCTGCATAATGAGGAGAAGGCCTAGATGACTTCTAATTTTCCTTCTAGATGACAAAAATAAACTGTGCATGGTCTACTGTTTCATGGCATCTTGAATTTGGGTGCTTTCTACTGGAAAACTTTAAGAATATATGTGGATTTATTAATCCCTGAAAATATTTTGTATATGATAAATTATTTCCATTTAAGACACAGCTACCATTAGAACTAGTGAACTGAAGCTACTTCTGAAAAAAGTCTATATTACAATAAATAGATCTAAGTGGTCTTAAGTATACTACAAAATAATTGCTTCTTCAATTGTTAATTAAATCATTGATTATTTTAGGCCTTTATGATGTCATCTAAAATAATTTATTTGTTAAGCTTCTACTTAACATTAACATGAATCTTAGCCTTAGGACACAATACAATTTAAGTCTGAGTTTTAGGGTTTTGGTATGCCTGCATACCTTTTTGTTTTTCTTTTAGTGTAGTTTACCTACTATTTAGGTACTACGGCTGATTTCTGAATAAAGATGTGCCTAGGAAAGTAGGTGAAAGCATACTGCAGAAAGGTTAAGCATTTTTGTCATTTTAAATGTTCCATGTGCCAAGAAATGATCTCTCTCAAATAATACGTGTGATTGGTTATTTTGACTCTCAGCAAAGTGTTCCCATCAGAAAACACTGGATGGATTTTATATATTCATAAGAATAAGCCAGCAGAAAGGGAAGCAGCCATGCCTTTTCCAATGACACTTTCAGGCTCCGAAGAAATCCTGGGAAGCTCAGGGCTTTAAGGGTGTTTCAACTAACAGAAGTAACATAAAAAGTATTGCTACAAGTCTAGCCCGTCTGAGTGGGATTCTTCATTCCAAAGCATGCAGTTTCTTGGTAACTGTAGCTCCGCAGATTCTCAATCACAGCTGACGATGTTCTGCACACATGTGCACTCTCATCACTGCACTGTGGACTGGGATGTTAGTTTCAAGGTTGTGACAGTGCCAACAAACTGTTATAATTAATAGCTAGTGGATTATAATTAATCTACTTTTAGCTGGATTTATTGTTAGGACCTAGAGATCTACTGGAAGTAATGGTGGAATAGGATTTCTTATACCAGATCATAAAAGATTTATAGATTTATTAGGAGGTAGGATATGAGAAGAGCTAAGTATACTTCTGTTGTGTAAATATAATGGGCACTCAGGTAAATGAGATAGCTGGAATAAACTTTCAAAGGAAATGTACATAGCAAGTGCAACTTAGTTTGATATTTTGTCACATATTTTGTCTGATGTGGTCCACTTGATTTGCCCTTAGGACTGCAAGAGAATTTGTGTGTAACGCAGGTGTTCATGCACTCATGAGTATGTGAATGCTGGTGCTGTTAGGAGGGAGTCCATTTTATTGAGGCTTATGATGTCGATACTTTTTCAGTCTCCAAGTGGAAATGTAATATCCTCTTTGAAATACAAATAATTTAATTCTTGCAAGACAAAGGGGGATTTGTCAGCTTATGAATAACTGGATAAAAGAGACTTAAAAGTTGAGTCTGTTTCATCATCATTTGTAGAATGTGAATGAAACTTGTAGGTAAATACGAAGTGAAGAGTGTCGCTAATGACTTTATGAGTAAAAATTTTTATTTTAGAGAATCAAGGGAAACTAGGCACAAGAAGGTTCATGTGCATTTGGAATCCCAGTCTACAATGAAAAGGTATTTTAATGTTGGCACAGTGGAGAATAGGAAACTGCAGTGCTGGCAGATTTATCCGCCATTACTCTGGGAGCAAAACTGTCCTGTGAGGAATACCATGTCATGTGACTTCATGTTAAATCTAATATAGAAATTGAGGAGTTCAAGTGAATGGAATGAGATTTTTATTTGGAAATAAATGCTAAGGAGCCACAGATTTTTCATTTGTTAAATGGAGTTTTGGTGTAGTGAGCATTCATTTATCTTAAAACAGCAGAGAATCCTCTATCTTGTTTTATACCCTGAAATCTGGGTCTTCAGTGGAGTACAACATAGCTTTTTGAATCAATAAAATCAAGAAATCTTCCAAAATTATATTTAGAAAAGAATCTCCAAAATTTAGGATCTATGCACAAAATTTGAAAAATTCTTCGTTAATGAAAAAATACGATATTTATACAGTGAGATGATCTAAAATTTTATCTAGGGTGTTGCTAGCTCAAATGAGTCCGACAAATCTGATTTTTCAATGAGGGAAATGGGGAGAATGTTGCCTTTGTTTACCCAAAAAAGTTTTTGAAAATGCTATAATAAGGCTTGATGAGAGTTATAGGGTGTTAAGTATATAATCTAATTTATGCGATTTCCTATTAACAATCCTGTGATTTTAAATGATGTTCCATTGTTTTGTAGCAGATGTGCAGACCATTCAGATTTATACTTCAGATTGCGATTAAATGCTATTTGAGTGGTTGAGATATGGAATGAATGTTTTTAACTTTTCCTTTGAATCACTTTAAATCTGTTCCCTTGTAGTTTGTGAGCTCTTTTTCTATGAGAACATTTTATTTACAGATGCTTTGAAAGTGTATTTAAAAACTTCACAGTAGAAATATTTATTTAAAAAAAAAAATCTGTGGAATCTATCCCAGCCGCTGTGAAGAGAAGGCAGTAGCAGTGATGCCGTAATAATGAGTATTTCTAGAAAGTGAGGTATTTAGGAGGCAGAGATAGTGACATATAGGTCTTTGTGTAAGTGCTGTTTGCTAAGGGGTGAGGTCAAAAATAACAAGAAAGAATGGCAAACTCAACACAAGAAAGTATGATCAGAAAGAAGAAAAATCATATTCTCTAGAAAGAGGCAAAATACAGTATCAAATTCTGGAGTTGGGTGGCATCTGGAGTGCCACGCAGCTTCTGTCTTCTAGAGTGAGCCTGCAGGTTGTACTTCAGACAGGGCAGGAGACACAGGGAACCTGTCCTGTGTTAATGATCCTCAGAAGAGGAGGTGGCATAGCGGCAGCCTGTAACCCATTTCAAGGCTTTAATCTCACTTTCAGGAAACACCTGGGCTGACAACCAAAGAAAATGGGAGGGACAGATGGAGAGCAGTATCCCAGACCCTGGAAACAGGACCAGACAAAACTCAGAAGAAAAGACCTTCTAACTTTACACTGAGCTAAATGTTTTCAAACTTCTTGGCCATCATCCAGGTTCACACATTTCCATTATGCAGAATTTAGAGGGAACTATGATTGGGAGACCAGGATAAAGTAACGTTTGAGTCTCAAACATTAGGCTCTTTTCAATGGTCTAATTATTACTATATTATCAAATATGGTCAAAAATTAGGCTCTTTCCAATAGTTTAATTATTAATAGATTATCAATAACGTTTATGTATATTATGGAATAAATGGTACCAGAATTCTATAACCCCACCTCTGTATATGTAGTGCGAGAGGGAAATATTTTAGAAATAAAGTTTTACTTAACTAAGTACAAATCACTGTACCTGTTTCTATCAGAAGTACAAATATGAATTGAAATAAATTGTGTTTTACATTGACTTTTCTTTAAATCATGAAATTATGCTTCTGTGAAAGATGTAGGACGTGTAGCATTTTTCAGCACCCCATGCCTGTTTCTATACATACATTTTAAAATTTGAAGTCTTTGTTATAGACCTGTAACATTTATTTTTCAGGATTCTGAAACTGACATATCTTTGATGTAAAATACCATCATTGGGATATTTAATTAAAATGGGGCAATAGGGCTGGGCACTGTGGCTTACACCTGTAATCCTAGCACTCTGGGAGGCTGATGCAGGTGGATTGCTTGAGCTCAGAATTTCAAGACCAACCTGAGCAAGAGTGAGAGTCCCATCTCTATTACAACTAGAAACACTATCTGAGCATTGTGGCAGGCACCTGTGGTCCCAGCTTCTCGGGAGGCTGAGGCCAGAGTATTTTTTGATCCCGAGAATTTGAGGTTGGCTATGATGACATTCTACCCAGGGTAACAGAGTGAGACTCTTTCTCAAAAGAAAAAAAAAAGGAGCAGTAGAATTTGAATCTCACAAAAGTATTGGCAAATGCCTATAAGAAATTCTGTCATACTTATCACTTATTTCTGAGTACTTTCTGTTTATTTTTTAGTTTGTCTTCTCTTTGTTAGTTCTGAGCTCTTATGTAGATCTTCGTCATGATGAAAATTTGGGATATTATACATTCATTGATCCTTTTTTAATCTCATCTCTCAATAAATTATAGAATCCGAGTCTTCTTTTGATTTAGATCAATGAAGATTTTTAACAGATTTTAAAACTCAGGCTCATAAATCAAGGAATCTTTCCATATTGGACATTGAATCAGATATAATAAACAGAGAAGTCCTGAAAATCTATCCTTAGTTGGGGTGTAGGGAGAAGAACAGGGAACGTGGACATCCCAGAATGCACTGATTTGAACTTTACAGGTTATGTGAATATATCAAATTATCCCATGTACCCTTTGTGTATCCATATGTAGAATATGGAGGATGAATTATAGAACTCTTAGAAAAAGAATAGGGTCTGCAGCTTGTCATGAAAGAGGATGGCTGGGATGAAATGGGCCCTGGAAAACTAAATATGGCTTTATTGGTCTGTTTAATTTATTTATTAGCTTAATTAAAAAAATTTTTTTTACACACTCAGTTCTCCAAGGTTGGCTTCTCCACTGTATATGAGTATGCAGCATTTCTGAGATGTCATTACATCTTCACTTTATTTTATTTAAAAGAGGATGGCAGCTCAAATTTCTTAAGGTTATTGGATTAAAACGGTCCTACATGGCTCAAGCTTATCTTCCCATTTTTTCTTTCTGTCATTTTCCGTTAAATTCAAGTCAGCCAAGAATGAATTTTGACATAGGTATCTCCTAATCCACTCAGGACCAAGAATTTACTCTCATTTGAGCTCTCAACAACCCGATCTTGAGTACAGTACTATTTACAAGGTCTAGCTTTATATTACGAATGCAAAGGCAACTCTTTCTAGCAAAGCTGTCTTCAGTGTAAGGCTTGGCGAGGATAGGGGCCAACTATTGGGTTTTAAATATTTTCCAATCGATGTGAGATACAAATTTCAAGAATGATTAGTGTAGTTAGAAAATAGTAAAAATCACGTCAATGAAATGGATGAAGAAATATTAAAAATGGCTAAAACTTTGTATGGAAAATTTGAATGTAAATAAAGAAATAGGGGAGAGATGATGATGAGGGGAAAGCAAAGGGCATGGATGTGGAAAACTTGGAAATGCACTCAGAGATCCCGTACACCTGTAAACAATGTGCCTTTAGGTCTCCTCTCAGTAACCCTCATAGCTAAGCATATTTGTGTATGAAGTTCACAGAAATGATTCAGAATTTATTAGTTAGCTGTCGAAATGAGCCTATCTAAGCATTACTGTTACGTCTGGTGGCAAGGAGATGCCTAAGGATGGAAAGTGGGAATCAAATTATGACTAGAAACCGTCCCCTTATGGGAGCACACATAGTAAAATGTTCCTAGTAACTTAGGACTGATCTAGAGCTCATTACCATCTGATTAGCATAGCGTGAGTGGGACTTTATGAAAGATTCTGGGAAAGACGTATGATGAGAAGGAGAAGCTGTTTTGTAACCTGTGATATAATCTATGATGGAACTTCAACCTGTCAATTAGCTGGAAGGGCAGGAACAATAACCAGTCCTGCCAGGAGAAAGGCAGGATAAACTGGTGAGTTTATAAAAGGCACCCAGTGCTCAGATTTGGGGTCTTTCTCCACTCTTCTGCACCAACCTATTCCACTTTTTCTGGAGAGCATTTTCACTTCAGTTTCCTTCTTTCCTTTCAGTCTTTCTTTTCTGTGATAATCTATGTAAAATTACCTTGTGTCTGCAATCACTCCATCATTGGCTTGACTGAGTACCAGTACTTTTTCCTTAACACTGGGATCTTGGGGACCAGGGAATATCCAGACAGACCTAGCAGAAACCTTAAAAAGCTCTATTGGGTTAAAAGTCTTTTCGTTATCTTTATTTTAACTATAGGACTTTTCTCTATTTTTTTTTTCTCTTTTACATTTCTCAACCCCTGCACCCCTTACAGTTTCTTACGGTTCAGCATATGCTGTTGATATGTTGGCTAAAGTCAACACAAAAATGTGGTTTATGGACCAGAGGTAAAGCAGTGCATTGGAAACGGACGTTGTTTCTTTAACTGAACTGGTATGGTTTACATGTGTTTCAACATCCCAGAGTCAACCATGCAAAAGCTTTTCACATCTCACGGTCTAGTGAATCTGTTTGCTTTCGCCGAACTGATCTGATGCTATAAAGGTGATTTGGACTTTAAAGAAGATAAAGGACTAAGGGATAAACAGGATGTTCAGATAAATGGCTTGGGTGAACCTAGAAATGTCATTTGACATCTGTCCTCTGGCTTCGAGTTTTTTCTTGATTCTGAAAGTGATATATACGAGTAAAAATTCATAAGCATGCAAATGGGCAAGTACAATTACAGATAGCATGTCATAAGTAACATTTAAGGATATTTACATGTAATATATCATATGATAAATATTTTATACCCAAGTATACACATACTTATTTGTGAATTTATATGTATATACTGAGGGAGAGAGAGTGTGTGTGTACACACACAAACAAAAATGCCAGACACCTGCCTGTTTGTAAAATGTCTGAAATTTCAAACTCCAGAAAGGTGAAAAGTCTTTTCCTCTCTCTTTATTTTCCCCAATGCAATTCCTGGGTAAACAGTTTCTTACAGAGGGAAAAGGATTATTTACACCTGCCTTTTTAAAAAGTGGTGCCTACTTGGCTATTTTCTGCATCCCTGTACACCTCTCTGTCTCTCTCTCTCTGTCTCTCTCTCATCTTCAGCTCTGGCTCTGTTTTCATATCAATCTTTATTCCTATCCTTATTGCTTTCTTTATCTTTATTTTTTTTTAGCACAAAATCTAATATAATATTTAATTTTATAACACTCTTCTGTACTTTGCTTTAAAACAAACTTATTTTAGATATTTTGTAGATCTTTCCACATTAGCCCACACAGATCTGACTCATTCTTTTTAAGGGGTTGCTCATTCCACTTCTGAATATAGTGATTCTTTCTTTCTTGGTGGGAAAAACAACTCTGGTTGATCTGAGGCCCTCTCTGCTCTCATTAGTAAAAGATGGTAGTGAGTGATGGACATCTAGTGTACATGTATGTGTGTCTTGGCAAACCCATGCAAGATATCTGTAAATGATACATTCCTAGTCATGGAATTTCTGGGTGAAAGATTTATAGAAGATTTTAAAATGTTGATAGATATTTTAAAATTGTATTCTGTTTTAAACAAAAATTTGCTTTTAAGGAACTGATATGATACTGTTTATATTTCTCATTTGTGAGGAAGTATTTTGTACACTGGGATGAGGGTACAATTTAATTTTTTTCTGATCACTACTTACTGATTAATCTTTCTTTTTTCTTCTTTCTTTGAAATGTTACTTTATTATAAAATAAATTATCTGTATTTGGTCCTGTTTGGGGGCCCCATTCATAGCACTGATCTACTTATTTTCTGGTACCAAATTGCTTTCTTATTTTAAAATATTAAGAGGGTATACATGTTTTGGCTCCATAGATAGACAGTGTAATGTTCATGTCAGGGCTTTGGGTGTGTCTGTCACCAGAATAGTGTTCGTTGTACCCAGCGGGTAAGTTTTTATCCCACAGCTCCCTCTCGCCCACCCCACTTCTTGGTTTTTAGTGTCCTTTATATGTCTTTGTTCAGTGTGTACCATTGTTTAGCTCCCACTTATTAGTGAGAACATGTGATGTTTGGATTTTCTTTCCTGAGATCCTTAAGATTAATGGTATCCAGTTCCATCCAGGTTGTTAACGACTAACATTATTTCATTCCTTTTTATTGCTGGGTAGTACTCCATGGTGATTTGTGTGTGTGTGTGTGTGTGTGCGTGTGTATAATATATCACATGCTCTTTATACACTGGAGAATTAATGGGCACTTAGGTTGGTTCCACATCTTTTAAATTATGAATTGAGCTACAATAAACATTTGGGTGCTGGTACCTTTTTGACAATATGACTTCTTTTCCTTTGAGTAGGTACCCAGCAATGGGATTGCTGAATTGAATGATAGGACTACATTTGTTACTTTGAGGATTCTCCATACTGTTTTCCACAGAGTTTGAATTAATTTGCAGTCCCGCCAACAGTGTATATGTGTTCCTAACTTTCTTCGTCTCTCTTCATACATGCCAGCATCTATTGTTTTTTTTTTTGTTTTTACTTTTTAATTATGGTCATTTTGATAAGGGTAAGATGGTGTTTCATTGTAGGGTTTTTTTTTTATGTTTTTGAGATAGAGTTTCACTTTGTTGCCCTCTGTAGAGCACTGTGACATCATAGCTCACAGCAATCTCAAACTCTTAGGCTGAAGTGACCCTTTTGCCTCAATCTCCCAAATAGTTGGGAATATAGGCACCTGCTACAGTGGATGGCTAGTTTTTCTATTTTTAATAGCGATGGAGTCTCCCTCTTGCTCAGGCTGTTCTTGAACTCCTGAGCTTAGGAGTTCCACCCAGGTTGGCCTCCCAGAGTGCTGGGATGACAGGTGTGAGCCACTGCACCCAGACTTCACTGTACTTTTAATTTGCATTTCTCTTATGATTAGTGATGTTGAGCACTTTTTCATATGTTTGTAGGTCATTTCTCTATCTTCTTTTGAAAAAATTCTGTTCATGTTTTTACCAACTTTTTGATGGGATTGTTTGTTTATTTGTAAATTTCAGATATTAGTCCTTTGTCAGATGTATAGTTTATGAAAAATTTCTGCCATTCTGTATGTTGTCTATTTACTCTGTTGATTATTTCATTTGCTGTGCAGAAGATTTTTAATCTAATTAAGATTGGTTTATTTATTTTTGATTTTTGTTGTGTTTGTCTTTGAGCTCTTAGTTATAAATTCTTTGCCTAGGCCAAGGTCTCAAAGAGCTTTTCCTACATATTCCTCCACAATTTTTTATGACTTCATGCCTTACCTTTAAATCTCTTATCCATGTTGAATAATTTTTGTTTGTTGTAAGAGATGTGGGTCTAATTTCATTCTTTTACATATCATTATCCAATTTTTCTAGCACAATTTTTGAAAGGGGTTTCCTTTCTTCAGTGTATTTTGTCAAAGATCAGTTGGTTGAAGGTAGGTGGTTTTATTTCTGGGTTTTCTATTCTGTTCCATTGGTCTATGTCTCTTGTTTTTATACTGGTACTATGCTGTTTTGGTTACTATAGTCTCATAATATAATTTAAAGTCAGGTATCGTGGTGGTTCCAGATTTGTTCTTTTGGCTTAGGATTGCTTTGACTATTTGGGTCAATTTTAGTTCCAAATGAATCTTAAGATTATTTTTTCTGGGTCTATGACATTAGACAGCATTTTAATGGAAATTGCATTGAATCTGTAAATCATTTTGGGCAGTATGGATATTTTAATTATGTTGATTCTGCCATTCCATGAATAAGGGGTGATTTTTTATTTATTTTTGACATCTATAATTTCTATTATCGGTGTTTTCTAGTTCTCCTTTAGCCTTCTTGGTTAAATATATATTCCTAGGTATTTTATTTTCTTCATACCTACTGTGAATGGTGTTGAGTCCTTGATTTGACTCTCAGCTTGACTGTTATTACTATGTAGAAGAGTTACTGATTTGTGTACATTGATTTTGTACCCTGAGATTTTCTGAATTTATTTATCAATTCCAGGATTCTTTCAGTGGAATCTTTAGGGTTTTCTATATACGAGATTATATCGTCATAGTTTGACCTCCCCTTTCCTGATTTATGTATCATTTATTTCTTTCTCTTGCCTGATTGCTTTGGTTAGGACTCTTAGTATTATGCTGAGTAGACATAGTGACAGTGGGCACTCTTGTCTTATTCCAGTTCTTAGGCAAATGATTTCAACTTTTCCCTATAGGATGTGGGTTTGTCATATATGGTTTTTATAATTTTGAAGTGTGGTCCTTCTATGACTAGTTAGTTGAGAGTTTTTATCTTGAAAGGGTACTGAATTTTATCAAATGCCTTTTCTGCATCTACTGAGATAATCATATGGTCTTTGTTTTTGTTTTTTTTTTAATGTGGAAAATCACATTTATTGATTTTCATATGTTGAACTATTTATGTATTCCTGGGATGAAACCCACTTCCAAACTACTTTAGTTATTTAACTTCAGAGTGTACTTTGCTTTCTAGTCTTCACCAAATTGTTTTTTATATTCAGTGTGTTTCTAAGTTTCTATATTTATTTTTAAACAAACTTTTTGTATCATTTTAAGTTTCAAGAATTCTAGATATTATTTGTTGTGGTTGCATTGAATCTTTGGGTTCCTTTAGGAAGAATTAGTATTTTTATAATATTGATATTTTTACCTTTAGGATGGCACATCTTTTGAAATTTTTTGTAGGTTTTTAATATATTCTTCATAAATTTATACCTAGATGTTTTTATCTTTTAGGTACAATAGTGAATAGTGCTTCCATTTAATTTTGAACCTCTTTTTCTTGTCTATTACAAATTTGTGGAAGTTTAATCTCACTGAATTATTTTTTTCCCCCCAAATTTTAGTTGATCCTTGAGATTTTAGAAATACAATTATATTGTATAAAAGTAATGATGGAGACTTTATTTTGGACAAGCTAAGATTATGGAACTTGTGTTTGCCTAACACTATCCGGGATTGTAAAAGTCTTGTATTTCAGTCACATATACTTAGTCTGTTCTTGGAACATCTAGGCTCAATTTTCCTTACAGAAAGCTATGGATTTTTAAATGGAGAAGTGGGCTCTTGTTTCTAAATTGTAGACAAAAGTACTGTTCTCTGCTGGCTCCATGAGCATCCCCAGGAGCATTAACCATCACAGATTTGTAGTAATGATAATTTTAAGTAATAACCAAACCAATAGCCAATGCTTATTCCTCTTTCTGTTATGTCTAACGCCCTGCTAAGTGTTTCACATGGATCATTTTATTTAATTCTCATTTCAACACAGAATCACTTTTATGAGTTCCTTCACTTTCCAGATGAGGGAACTGCACCACAAGGAAGTTCATCAACCTTCCAGGGGTGCATAGGTAGGAGCTAAGGAGCCACACTTCTCCTCCAGAGTCTGACTGCAGCACTGCGCTGTATGGCTTCCAGTGTCACCCCCCCAGGGTGACAGGCATGAGCCACTTTCTAATCTGTTGTCTTTGCCTCTTATTCCTTGCAGTGTTATCAGACTCCCCCTGGACCAACACCTCTGGATCTTGCAAGGGCAGATGCTTTGAACTTCAAGAAGTTGGACCTCCTGAATGTCGGTGTGACAACTTGTGTAAGAGTTACAGCAGTTGCTGCCATGACTTTGATGAGCATTGTTTGAAGACAGGTATGTAACTTTTGCGCCCTCCCTGGCTTTCGGTAGATGGCTTAATGACTCCCTAGTGTACGTATTGGAGTTCCCACCCTGCACTGGGCTATCTAAACTGTAGATTTTAGTTTTGTTTCTTGAATGATTATTGATTGTATGATGAGCATACCCTGTGTGAACAACTGTTGTGTCCACATAAGACCCAACCAAAGAACATTCTTTGCAAGTGAAGTCACTGTTCTGGTTTTGGAAGTATTTTTTTTCCATTTTCATCATTTTTTGTGTCTTGCTATCAATTTCCACATTCACTGCTAGGGCACATGGGCTAAAATTATATATACTTTTTAAGAAAAAAATCTTTTTTTGGCTTGCTTTCCCAGTTTCTAGCATTTGTTTTACTTCATCTTACCATATAGTGACTGTTAGTGTATCTTGAAGTCATTCAGCATTCTCTGTGCAAGTAGGATGTTGTTATAGAATCCTTTTTGGAGTCTCATACTCTGGGGCACTTTAAAATCTTCCCCTAAAGTCTACTCCTCAACTTTTTTTTTTTTTCACTTCTTCTATACAAGAACCATTGTTAGATTATAGTTTTCAGGCTTCTGGATGAATTCACTTGAAAAAACCACCTGTGGGGATTGTTGCCCTCCCACTTAGTCTATTTTCAAAGCTCAATATTTCAGATAGGACTTTGAAGATATCTTACAGGTTACCCACCACACCTCTGTGTGTAAGATTCAAACTGTGTAAGAAAGGTAATGATCAATGTTGTTCCTAACATTCCTAGAAGCAAATTCCACTACTCCCTTGACAAGTTATTACTTGTTTTTAGAGTTCAATGCATAGATGATTGTTTCAAAACCCAACTTAGGTCATCATTGCTATTAGTCTGATCTTTCTAGTGACGTCATTAGAAAGGGACATTATTTCCTTTTGCTTACAAAATAGGCCTGATTAATATGAAATTTGATATCAACTCCCTTATTAATTCTGATTTGTTTATTCCCCACCTCCAAATAAGAAGAGTTTCTTTAGGCCGTTTTTTGCATAATACATTTTTCCAAACATTTGGCCACTTTTTCGTTCTTAATTTCCTTTGGAACTTCTCCCAGGTTCCTTTGGTGTGGGCCTGCAAACTTAATCGTTGAGACCATCGTATACTAGGAAGGAGAAAGGACTAGGTAGGATGGGGTGGAAACAGGAGATATTAAAGAATCAGAATGGAACTATATGCAAAGATAATTCTAAAAGAATAATTTTTGAGTAGTTGTTGCTTGGTTTTCTGATGAATGCCCTGCCCAAAGGGGCAGTGGCAGCACTTAAGCAGGTCAACTATTATCTCTTATCTATTTACTTACCTATCAATAGTTTCTCCTATTACTGGGCAGCAGCATTGTTTCCAAAATCATATGTCTTCAGTGACACTTTTCTTAACCATTTTACCTCTGGGAGAGCCTCCCCCCCCATCCTACCCTGTCACTCCCTGCCAATGCCATCAGTTATTTCCTTCACAACACTTAGCAAAGGCTGAAATAGTCTCACTGACTTGCTTTTGGTTCGTCTTTCCCAATTGGAATGTTATCTCCATGCACAGAGGGACCTTGTGTCTCTTGTTCCCTTGTCCCTAGAACATGGAAAACATGGTATGCAGATTTACTTAGTAAATGACTTAACTATGAAGGTTCTCAATACAGCAGTCCTGAAGTTAAAGAATCATATTTTATTTTTGTGGTTATTTTCATTTAGGTTTAATAAATCAAATATTTAGAATGTGCTGGTCACAATCTCACAATTACAATCTGCCTCTGGAAATGTAATGGTGAAAAGACAGATGTGATTTTTCCTGCTATGGATTTTACACACTGGCAGATTAAAAAGAAGTCAAACAAAAAATATGTTGCTCTCTTTAAAATGAAAAGATTACTTTTTGGGAAGATATCTTCTAGGAAGAGTTGACCCATGAGCTTTTAATCAAGTATGCTCAGAGGGAAATCTGTAACCAGTTTACTGACCCCCTTGGAAGTAGGGACTCTGACCTGTTGTTGTAGGTAGGACCACGTTTTGGTCAATGGTAGAATGATTTTATACCACTTGATACTCTTCATATCTGTTTAGGACTTTAGCCTGCAGGTGCATCCTAGATCAAATAGAGACCACATGCAGTTTTGCACTGTCATTTGTATTTAAATCAAGCTGACTGAAGTTAAGCAAAGCAACTTCAGAAAAATAAGAAAGACGGGCGGCTCCTGTGGCTCAGCGAGTAGGGTGCCGGCCCCATATACCGAAGGTGGCGGGTTCAAGCCCGGCCTCGGCGGAACTGCAAAACAAAAAAATAGCCGGGCACTGTGGCGGGCGCCTGTAGTCCCAGCTACTCGGGAGGCTGAGGCAAGAGAATCGCTTAAGACCAAGAGCTGGAGGTTGCTGTGAGCAGTGTGACGCCACGGCACTCTACCCAGGGTGATAAAGTGAGACTCTGTCTCTACAAAAAAAAAAAAAAGAAAAATAAGAAAGCCAGGCCATTGGAGTTGTCCCTGCAATGATAGATACCCCTATCACAAATCTTAGATACTATACATTTCATTGAGTCCTTTAGGACAATTGGAGAATGGTAGGTATTCTGGTTTGCCTTTTAGGGTTCTATTTTCCCAAAGGAACACAATTGCACTTTGACTTTGTCCACTGATTTGAAAAATTAGAAATTCATTCTACCTGTAAATTCTTCAAATATTATTTAGGCCTCAGGCCAACTCAGATTTCACAAAGGGAATAAATGATGTGAGATATTAGCTCTTTCTTTTGAAGACCCTGTAAGCAATTGTGGCCTCTTAGATTTGGCTTGTATGCAACAGTGAAAATGTTTCATTGTAAAAAGTGCTACATACCTCATTGCTGGATATAACTATGGTCACCATATGGTCAAGGGGAGCACTTTAAAGGTGACTGAGGTCGTATCCAGCAATGAGGTATGTAGCACTTCTAGGATGAATTTGTGAACTTAAGTGTCTCATATGTATGCAGTAACAGCATAAAAGCATTCATGACAGTGCTCGATCCTAAAATCAGAATGGGATTACCTGTGGGGAGAAGGAAAATGGGGCCTGGAAGGGATGGTCAAGGGGCTTCGACTAACTATTTCTGCAATGTTTTAGTTTATAAAAAAAGAACTGGCACAACCAAAGCTAAATGCTAAGATTTGATTAAGTTGGGTAAATAAAATCGTGTTTATTACATGAAAAAAAAAAAAAAAAGAAAATGTTTCATTGTGATGATTTTAGCTCGTGGCTGGGAGTGTACTAAGGACAGATGTGGAGAAGTGAGAAATGAAGACAATGCCTGTCACTGCTCCGAGGACTGTTTGGCCAGAGGAGACTGCTGTACTAATTACCAAGTGATTTGCAAAGGTACACATTTCTCCTGCCCACAGGCTTGAGCGTCAAAAGACTTAAGAACTGGAGATGCTTTAAGAGATTTTGGATGTGAGGGATATAACACCTTGGATATGGGTTTGGGAGGGAGAGAACGAGTCAAGCTATTTAATTTCTCATGCTTCTTTCTTAGTTGTGCTACAGGTCTCAGGTAAATTGGCCAACTTTATTGCTTGCTCTGAAAAGTAAATCTCATAGGCAAGGGGGCTTATAGACATTGTTTGTAAGCTATTCACCGAGGTACCAGGAGCAACCTGGGGAGGGGGTACTTGCTGGTAAAAGGCATTAGGGAACTCCACTCTCTACTGTATCCCAAAGCCATACATGTTTGTATTGACTTTGTATGGTTAACTCTGGAGTATGATTTTGTTATTCTAATAATTAACACTATCAATGGACTGCAGAAAATAGAAAAGATGTACTTCCTGCCTATAAAGAGTTTAAGTTGCCAAGCAACCTGCTTATAGATGTTATTGGGAAGACCCAACAATCTTTGTCTGTAGTTTCTAAGAAACTTTTTAGTTTCTAAATTCAGTCCTGTTCCCTCTCTCTGACATAGAACACTTAAGAAGAGTTTCTGTTAAAAGATTTCAGGATAAAAGCAAGTCAGTTCTGAAATATGTGAGATGTTCAGCTATGAGAAGAGGGTAGTATGTTAATGAACTTAGAAAATTTTCTTGACCCAAATAATTATTGTATTGTAAATTCCCCCTACCTAAATAATTATACTTTAACTTTAAAGCATAAAATCAGTTAGACTTTTATTTTACTTTTTTAAAATTTTTATTTTTTTAGCAGTTAAACTTTTATTTTACTTTTTTAAAATTTTTATTAAAGCATAAAATCAATTGGGAATTTGTTTCTTTCCTTTTTAATTTGCCTGTGAAGTAAGCGTACCCATAAATGCTATTAGAAGGAAAGATACAGAGGAAAAGTCTTAGTATCACTGGTCATTGAATCATTACATCTTGGCTTCTTCTGGTTCAAAATCCTACTTCCAATACTTTTGTGAGGGCCCATGTGTGTGCCCTGGGTTACTACATGTGTGGCAAATCTTCCCTATTTTAATGAACGTAGTACTTACTTATCCAATTCTCCAGTAGTTAGATTCTTATTAACAAGAATGGATATTTCTAATGCTCTTTCCATGGAGCAGTTTCTCCATAGTGCTGGTCACAGATTTTACCTCTGTTCAAGCTATGTGCCGTTTGTTTGTCTTAGAACAGTGTAAAGAAAATCCTTTATAATTTTCATTTTCTTCAAAGAACACCTTATTTTTTTACCTGAGCCCTTTTCTGTTCTTTGTTCTCAATAGTGGTAAATCAGGAAAGACTTAGATTTATCTTCTCAGACCTTGGTGGAAGACAAAAGTGAAAGATATAGCATTGGTTTTTATTTCTAAATTCAAGTGTTGGTGGAAGATCCATTGACAAACAATCTCTACTGGAATCTTCCACCTACCATCCCAGGATATCCTAAGCCTGTTCAGCATCTACAGGGAAGTTGTGCTTTGCTTTCTACGGCTTTGAGATCTTCTGTGGTGGAGAAAAGAATGTTCCATCTAATGACCAAACAGTTTATTTCTGGAGGGATACAAACATGAAATTTTGTTCACTGACGCCACTGTTTTTTTTTAATCTACAAACCATTTAGGCTCGGAAGGCTCAAATAAACATCACACCACTTGTGGTTATTAAATCTTAGCTTTCCCACCATGTATGGGTGTACTTTATAAGCCAAACCAGACAGTGGACTTTAATTCAGAATTTCTTTTTTAGATGATGTCTCATAAGCAAGTATCCAACTGGACACAGGTTGTGGAACAGTGTGCTTCAAGGAACTGGATGACATTTACAATCAGATTTAACAATAAACTCACCCATTTTTCCTTATAGGAGAGTCACACTGGGTAGATGATGACTGTGAGGAAATAAAGGCCCCAGAATGCCCAGCAGGGTAAGTTTATGTTATGAATATATTATGAAACTTTATATATTATGTATTAGTTGACAAAATACAGGAACTGGATGGGTAAATAGTTAGAAACAATGTAAGAGGGAAATCCAAGGATACAGTAAAATTTATGAGTATTTAGAAGCATGAATCCACCCCTCAAAAGCTAGGGAGGATGTCTTGAAGTAGCAACATGTTTTTCCCTCTGTTTTCTCCTGTCACCTCGACACATATTGGATTCCGAGTATCCTCTGTATTCCATCGTTACTGAAAACTTTATAAAATGCATCTGAAAACCGCTAGAGAAGGAGACAACTCTGGGGGTGACTTTTGTTTTCAGTAGTTTTTTTCTGGAGTTTGGCTTTTGCCTTTTCTGTGGTGGCTGGGGAAGCGATAGAGGAACTAGAGAACTTCCAAAAATTATCATCCAAGATAGTAACTCCTACCAGATGGTGTGGAAACTCGAACTGCTGGGACACTGCTTGGCTGGGGTACGACACCCTGCAGCTTCAGTGTGATCGGCATAAGGCACTTATTATGCCTTTCAGGAAAACTGCTGAAAATTCATAGATCCTTAAAATGCTTGGCAGAAAATACATTTTTTTCAACAAACAAGTTTCTGTTAATGTATTTGTGTTTTTTCAACATGTTTTTGTTTTAGGCAGCACAGCCTGGGACACAAACATCTGTGTATTTAGATGTTGCCTCCACTTTATTCCTCCTGTTTACACAGAGAGACCCATCTGAACTTCTTTGGGGTTATAGAATGAGATGGCAAGAATTTCTGACTGTTTAAAATATGTTGAGTTTTTCGGAGTAAAAAATGCAGTCTGCCTGGTAGAAGCCCTGTTAAATGATAATAGTGGTGACAAGAGTGAACCTTTATATTGATTGTATTATTCAAAGTACCTTACATGGCTCATTTGAAATATGTCTTTTTATTATATGGCTTCAACAATTTCAAGCCCATACTTGCTCAATTACACCTTCAAACATTTTAGAAATCATTTTGTAAATATTTAGAGTATTCTCAAGTCTGACTGAAGAATTATGTCTTCAGAAAATAATAAAAGACAATTTCATCAGATCCTATCCTGGGTAGATGGGTAATATAGAGTCCTTTAGTGATATACTTTTTAGAGATCTTTAAAAATTTAAATTATTTTGAAATCATTTTATAATTAAACATAAAAGAATTTTCTTCTTAGAGTTTAGATCTAGTGATAGGAGGGCTACGGTTTTAATTTCACATTCACTCATTAAAACAGTTAGAAATATTTATTGAAGCACTATTGTCAGTCCACAAGATAGAAAGATGAGTAAGACCCAAACTGTGCTTTGAAACTGGTGAGGAAGAAAAATGTATTAGTTAGTAGACGGTTATAATGTAAAATGATGTATATATTACATATGAATGATGAAAGAGGTATGAGTTAATATTTAAAGAAATTCAGAAGTGTGAGCAACTAACTCACTATACAAGAGGAAACTTTGAGCTGGGTTTTAAAGATAGAATAGGAATTTTCTAGGTAGCAAATGGGAGAATACATATTCTGGGCAAATATAACCATTTTTTACACTGTGTATAACCTTATTTGCAATGT
Organism: Arctocebus calabarensis; assembly: GCA_963573935.1. NCBI lineage: Eukaryota > Metazoa > Chordata > Mammalia > Primates > Lorisidae > Arctocebus > Arctocebus calabarensis. Next base: position 34,476 of record CAUYON010119152.1, read on the forward strand.
AAGAGGAAGCAGTGGAAGAGAAAGGCAATCTGGATTCAAGTTCAACTTTGGCCATCTTGGAGCCTTGGTCATTTAACTCTGGATGGCAGGCCCTTCAAAAGTCGGTAGCTGGAAGCCCAGGCTTCTCCAGATAACCTCCTTTCAAGTTTCCTGCCTGGAAATTATTGGTCCCAATTACCGATAATGACTAGGCGTAATGGAAACTCTGTGCAATAATTTTTCTAAAGCTTAATGTGTTACTGTTTAAGGTTTGTTCGCCCTCCATTAATCATCTTCTCTGTGGACGGCTTCCGCGCATCATACATGAAGAAAGGCAGCAAGGTCATGCCTAACATTGAAAAACTAAGTGAGTAATTTCTGTACTCTGTGTTCTTGTCTGTAATCCAGAATCTCTGTAGTAGCCAGTCTGCTACGGGCTTTGGGATCCATGTATTTTATTATTTGAAATATAAACATGAAGGTAACATGTTTCTGATTTATCAAACGGATTTTTACACATGAAATGATTCCTCCTGGTTCTATTGTTCTAATATCTGAAATTCTACTTCCAGGGTCTTGTGGCACACATTCTCCTTATATGAGGCCGGTGTACCCAACGAAAACCTTTCCGAACTTATACACTTTGGCCACCGTAAGTATTTTTTCAGATGGGGATATATTCAAAGGGCTGATTTCATCCTGAGATAACGTATAGGGGGGAGTTTTAAAACATATTCATTAGAGTTCAAAGAAAGTTTTTCTGTTTTTCATCTTATCTGTGTCACTTGTTCACAGAAAATGTTTTTTACAAGTGACTGACGCAACATCATTGCAACTTTAAAACTGAAACACTTTTTCAGGTGCAGTTCTGTCTGAACACATCCATCAGACTTCTCTCAAATATCAAAGGGTCCATTGTTTATTTTCTGAATTTGCAAATAAAAATATTGACTTCTGAGCTTTTATGTTTTAATTTGCAGGTACTCCAAATTCTCCCTCGCTTTCTTCTTTAAAACATACTTCATTTATTATTATTACTATTTTTATTATTGTTTTGGGAAAGGAATAGAACTTAGGAAAATGTACTTAGCAATAGAAACTTCTTTGGAAGTATGTGCACAAATTTCAAACTAAATTAATTTGTTGTAGTAAAAATTGTCATCTTATTAAATTAAAATAGCTAAACACCCCAATATTAATTTCTTATAATCATGTTAAATTTCTCAGATGACTTATAATTAGTCCCTTATATATTATTCATGTTTGCTCAGACAGACACACAGTAAAGGTTATATGCATCTGACATAATTTTTGAAATTAAATATTTCTATAAAATCTTCTTTGAATGAAAATGTGTAATAGAAATAATGTGTGTGAATTCTTGTATTGTTATTTTAACAATCAGTTTGCTTTTACACAAAGGGATTATATCCAGAATCACATGGAATTGTTGGCAATTCAATGTATGATCCTGTGTTTGATGCCACGTTCCATCTACGAGGGCGAGAGAAATTTAATCATAGATGGTGGGGAGGTCAGCCGGTAAGTTTGACATTTACTTTGGGTGTATACGTGTGTGTCACATGTCTGAGCACTGAAGCATTTCATCCCCAAATTTGCTACCTGTAGAAAAATACATATGAACTCCCCATACTCGGTAATGTTTCTGCCTTTTAATATTTTACATATATAAACACACAAAATAAAAGTATACACATAATATATATATGTATATATGTATCTGTACTTATGTGTATATATCATATATTTATGTATGTGTATGTAAATGTATACACATGTGTGCATGTATATTGCATGTGTCTATATTATATATACGGTATGTGTGTATCCATGTGAGGCTGTGATTATAAAAGTGTGAGATGATAAATGTCTTCACGACATTGATAATGTTAATGGTGAAGATGGTGACAACGGATGAAGTTGAGAACATTTTCAAAGAAAAAATAAATATTATCAACTTATCAGATTTGGAGGTACTGGGGAAGAGAAGTGAATGATTATGGCTTCCCCAATATTTTGGCCCTGGCACCATAAAAAATAGAAACAGAAATTTCCTGGAAAAAAATAACTCACTGAAACCCACAGTATAGTCATGAATTCTTTTCATTTAATCCATTTTTTAAAAAAAATCATGGCAATATAGTAAATAGAATCCTATCTTAGTACTGAAATAGCAAATTCATACGTTGAAAGAAATCACCCTGTTTATTTCAGATGAAATGGCTAGGCAGAAAATAAAAAGATTGTAGATGGTTTTCTACTTCATGTTTTCCCCATGACTATGTGTGGTTAGGCAACTTGCTTTGGTCAGACATGAGCAAAGTAGCCTAAAATCGTGGTTGTTGACTATGCAGAGTTGAGCTGAAGTGTACAAGCTTCTGGGGCCAGAAAGATCAGAATCACCACAGAGACATACCTCTGTGCACACAGCTAATCAGATATGTGTAGAAAAAGGCTGGCAAGTGGTTCCATCTCATGCCAGCCCTGAATGGAGGTAGTGGCTCCCTGGAGTGTTGGCTGGGGAGGAGGGCTGGGAGACCTCTGTGCAGCCTGCTGTGGCATGGGAGGTGGATAGTGTCTGTGCATACCCATGTATCCAATATGCCTCAGTGATGTCATACCTGGAAATGCTTGCTGCCATCAGTGGCCAAACAGAGAACAATGAATAGGAATTTCTTTCTTCAGATGTTGCTCTTTGAGAAAAGGTCGTTTGTGATCAAATATTTGTATTATGTAATAGATAAATCAGTATACCAGTATAAATATGAGCTTTTTATTTAAAAAAATAAACATTGAAGACTTCTTGTATGAGCACAGAAAAGTTTCTTCATAATATTAATAGACATTCTGATTCTGCCGTCTTTATTCAGAAGTCTGTGATGACCTAGGCTGCGATCATAGTGAACTTTGTTGACAGGGTGGATTTTACAAACAAGGTTTATGATAGAGGAATATTTTATGAGTGAATAAAATGATTGAAATTAGAGTTCTGCAAAGTTATCTCGAGTTGTTTTTTTCTATTAATTTTATCATGGAAGCAAAATTGCCCGAGGAGCCACAAAGGACACAGAGATAAACAGTAATTTTATCGAATTGGATCACCTTATACCAAGTGTTGACATTAGGTTTCCTCTGGGTTAGAATGACTCAGAAGACGATGAGTCTGTGTATTCATTAACTTCTGCAGAAACAGAGTGGTGTGCTGGGAACCTGCTCCCTGAAGTGAAGCCTCTGTTTCAAACCTGTTTGCCTGTTTCCTCACCAACTCTCAGAGTTGACATATCTGACCATGTTTAGTGCCCTCTTCATAGTGACCAAGATCTTCGGTGAAACTGTTTCTATTATGTTGGACAGGATGTCCATTGTAAGTATTTCAAGGAGCATAGTAGCTAAAATTTAGAGACACATTTAAAAAAAAATTTTATTAAATCATAATTGTGTACATTAGTGCAATCATGGGGCACAATGTGCTGACTTCATATACAATCTGAAATATTTTCATTGGACTGTTTAACATAGCCTTCATGGCATTTTCATAATCACTATGTGTAGACATTGGTATTCTACATTTAGTAAGTTTCACCTGTACCCTTCTAAGATGCACTGTAGGTGTGATCCCACCAATCGCCCACCCTCCTCCCATCCTCTCCCCTTTCTTCCCCTCCCATCCCCTCCTATCCCTTGAATATGAAACACATTTTCTGTAAAGTTGGCAAATAGGGAGAGCAGATAGAAACTATACTTTGAGAGCAGATAGAAACTATACTTCTGTTATTCTCTTACACAGTAGAGTAAATGTCACCAAGAATATATATTTCAAAATAACCAGAAAAGAAGACTTCCTTGTCACCGCAAAGAAGTGATAGATGTGTAAAGTGATGGGGTTCTGGTACTTACACTGATGTGATTGTTATAGAATATGCACGGTCACTGAAACTGTATCTCATAAATATGTACAATTATTATGTGTCAATTATTAATGAAAAGTTAATAAGAAACTTCAATTAAAATATGACAATATAAGAAACTAATCGTATTATAAGAAAAAAATTAATAAATATGCCTCAAGGATTTATACAATCCTCTCAAGGGCTTGTATAATTTTACAGTCACTGGTGAAAAAAATTTATAAAAATCTGATAAATTTTTAAGAGAAAATGTTTGTAACCATCTTAGATTGGTAATTAAATAAAACTCAACTTGTTTTTACTGAAGGATTAAACTATGCAAGTCATTTAGCTAAATAATATAGGAGCCAATCAGAGTCACATCTTATCTACTTAGTCACTTATATCTAGGAAGTGAGATGAGGCATTTGTGCAGTGTCCATCTGAAAATTTGAATCTCCCTGTTAGGTTTCCAAAAATAATTCATATAATTAATTTTTTTAAGTTCTAATATAGCCACTTTGATAAAATCCTGTAATCCTCAGAATACAGGAGTAGAGGCTGTTATTTGCTATAGGACTCAACATTTCTCATTCATATTTTAATGGATTTCTTTAAGTGTGTTTGTTACTCTGAAAATTCTCTCTGGACATTCCTGCAGTTTCTGCAATGAAGATACTTCCTTCCGTGGAGTTTTTCGCCGTTCGTTGTAAATCTTGACTTGCAGCAATGTGGAGAATGAATGGGACTCTTAGGGGCTGACTAGATGTGAAGATTTGAGAAACAGGTCCAATGTCCCATCATGAGCCAAATCCTCCGAAGTCCGTTTCTGGAGTGATGTGTTTCTAAGAGGAGCAGATGTTTTCTTAACTCTTTCAAGTTGCTCGCCTAGAATTGCTTTCTGCCAGTTATTGGTGGTACAGTGAGTTGGTAGGGACCATCCTGGAGAATGACTATAGTGTAAAAATAGAAAGATGGTGTGTTCGAAAAAGAGACAGCAGGGCAAAGAACGACGTTAGGAGAGGGGCGACTTTCTAGGCGAAAGGGATTGGCTTGGTGGAAAGTACAAGTCATCGCTTAGCTGTCTTTTTGTCTATTTTCTTAGCCTGCTAGAGGGAGGCTTTAGTTCCTTTTACCTATTTTTTATTCTGTGGTTTCTTTCCCTTGTAGTACTAGAAAGCTGCAGTTTTCTCTCTTTGTACTGTATCTTCATGTGTTTACTCAGGATGGGCTCTACACACCTAGCTCCTTTGCCTAGTAGCTTTTTATTTATCTTCCAAATTTCAGGTGAAGTGTCTGTGCCCGAGAGGTCTTCCCTAAGCTCTTCCAGACCTCCCTCCAATCCCCAAGCTAAGTGACCTTCCTTTGAGCTTTCATGTTTTTTTCCGATTAGAAATTGGACCACCTCCTATTGAAACTGGTTATTTGCATGTCTGCTTTTTTTAGACCACGTGTCTATTTATTTATCTCTCCATTCTGAAGACCTAACCAGAGCCTGGCATGTTGAGGTGCTCCACTGCTGTGTTTTGGATGAAATGTTCTGTGCTTCCCTCTGAGGCCTGAGTGCCTGTGCTTCTCCTAGGGTCCTGAAGGACTGATCCCCATTTTCTTGGTCTTGACAGCTCCATGGCCACATGTCAACAGCTTATCTCCTCCCTCCTTCCGGCCCTAGCCATGTGGAAAGCAGCCACCCGGGTCTCCTGTCAGTGTCTTCCGCTGCCTCTCCCAATACCCACATCCTTAGTTGTTCCGATTCTCAGATATTGATCTACCTTTGCTAAAGCAAGAGCCCCACACTCATCTGTCTGGTCTCCCAGAATTCTTTTCAGCCTCTACGTTTTTGAATGTAAAGGAATGATTTCTGTTTAAAGAACTCCTAGAAAACTACAATAGTAGTTTATGTTTTTAAATAATCTTTTTGGTTTATTTTCTTTGTCACACCTTCTCTTCTCCCATACAGCTACATACTTAATTTGAGAAAGTGTTGAATTTCATATTTAGCTCCTCTTGGTTCCAGTGGGGAATTTTTTTGTTTGATTTCTAATAACATATCACGGAGATATAATCATATTCCCATTTGACCCTTTTTCACAGTATAGCATCTAGGAACCAAATGTTGAAAGTTGGGACTCTAGATAAAGCAAAGCACTGAAGAACATATTAGAATACAAGGCAGGAGGCCCAAACCCAGTGTCTTCTTAGCTTTTTTGTTTTAACCAACCTCTGAGAAAATTTTTGCCTTCAAATTCAGAGCAATCATAACTTCATTTCTTTGAGTTAATAAGGGAGCGTTTCTCTTTCTCTTTTTTATAGCCCAGGAGGTTTGTTTCCTTCTTTTTATTTTTTGTACAGAGGGGCACTCAGTATGTTGCCTAAGGTGGTCTCAAACTCTTGATCTTAAGCTGTTCTCTTGCCTTAGTCTCCCAAACTGCTGGGATTACAGGCATGCGCCACTATGCCTGGTCCATTTAGAGGCTTGTTTTCATTTTTCTTCTTCTGGACCAATGTTTTGGTGCCTTTTTTGGTGGTTGCTGTTGTTGATAACTACTAGATTTAACTTCTGAGCCCCGAAAGATCATAAACACAGATGGTCTGTGAAGGGCCTGTTATGGTAGCTCAGGAGATGACTGAAGAACTTTTCTTATGTTTCAATCTTGCACTGTTTGCTGAATCTTGACAGATCTTATTCAGTGCCAGGATTCTGATTTTAGAATGTGCCTTTTATTTCAAATATTCTCCACTTGTTCACTTTTTGTCTTTTTTTGACTATGCTCCCAGTGTTCTTTTAGAAAATACGGTCAATATGACTTTTGGTAAGAAATAGGAAATTTTTTCAGCTGTTTTCTTTTTTTGGAAGAAATATAAATATTTACAGGGAAATTGTCTCCACAGTTCACAATACTTTTTAGAACTGGTTGGAATTTTTTTTATGATTACAAATATATTAATTGTCACTGCAAAAATGTTGATAAATGCAAAAAAATATAAAGAACAAATGATCTTGATTTTCCTCTCAGAATAATTTTAATACCCTATGTTGTATTCACTCTGTAAACCCCTTCCTTTTTACATACTGGAAAGACCCCTTCTTGTTATCTTTTTTCTTGTGGCTTCTTGTGCTAAGTTACTCACAGGGCCTCCGGTTGCCTGGACAATGCAACATCAATATGTACACGTATTCTAGAATATAATTTTTGAAAGTACAAGGTCATCATTTGACAAATTTGTATTTTTAAAAATGTTTCCTTTAGAAAATCCCAGATTTATCTTGTATTTTATATATACCAATTATTGCCTGGTACAGTTCCCTTGGGAATGCCCAGGCACTAGGTTTTCTAGGGAATTGTTTAGATGTGAATGTGCTAAGCTCATGTCTGTGAAATTAAAATAAGTGTGGACAGAAGTCATGGTAAGAAACTGGCTTCTCAGGGAACTGGCATGATTGTGAGTCACCCCCAGAGTCTCCAGCATTTACTTTGAGCTCATCTTCTTGCTGGGGGTGGCACTGAACAGGAATGAATGAAAGCGCAGGACACACTTGGCACCTGGTTGAGCTGCAGTTGTTGGGAAGGAGCTCTGGCTCAAGGAGTGGAGGGTGCCCAGAGCAATCTGAGAGCCTAGTTTCTCTGAACTATCTCAGCAAACCAGAAGTCCTGCCAAGCAGATCTAGGACCCCAGGTGATGTGAATGGGATGAGGACCCCACCTGTCATGCCAGGGAACTTCACTTGCAGCTCTGCAGATCTGAGAGCACGTTGTATGCTCTCCAGCCCTGTCCCTCACTTGCTAGCTCTAGTAGCTGTGATTTGGGGGCTGGGGACTTTTTAAATGTCTCAGGGGTCTGAATCCTTTTAGAGCTTTCTCAGGTTAGGCGTCCAAGACTTTTGGAAATCCATGGATGCCCTACCTCTCCCAAATACTCCTTTCCTCAAAAAATAGATGTCTTCACTCCCAAAAGACAAGCTTAAAGTTTGGGCACAATGAGAGTAAGACAAAGGCTACAATTCCTAGATCATTTGTAGTTTTGGTCTTAGATAATCCACAGTTCTTCCTGTTTGCTTCCATTCTGCTGTTTCTTCTCACAGACTTCTGTTCGATGGGACACTTGCTCTCTTAAGCTGTTTTTAATGTTCCTTGAATAACTAAATTACATTTCTTTCCATTATTGCATAATAGTAAAGACTGAAATTGAAGGGAAAAAACCACTGTAATTGTGTGTTTACCAAATGTTAAGACAACTGGTTGAAAGATTTTAAATGTGTTAACTCATTAAAGTTTGGAATAATCCTATATGCTAGATAATATTATCTACTTTGTAAAGGAAACTGAAGCACAGAAAGGTAAGGAACTTGCTGAGGGACCACATGGCTGGTAAATGACAGAAACAAGGCCTAGCATCGGGCTGCTTACTGCAGAGCCCAGATTTTGGGCTTATATCATCTTCTGCTTTCCAATAGCACGTGTCATAAGAAATCATAAGCACTTCATTAAAAGCCTTAATGAAATGCTTGATTCACCTAACTTATCCCAGGACCTTCGCCCTGAAATAGCATTTAATAAAAGGCTAGCTACAAGATATTGGAAAGATCCAGATTAAAAATTAGCCTTCCTCCCATCTTTTCATTCATCTTGTTTAAAATAAAACAAGACAAGCTAGGATCCAAGATTCTCACATCTGGGTGCCAAATTGGGGTGCTTCTTTGTAAGGCTTTCTAAAGTAAAAGAAACATATGGTCCACTCCTGGGTCCTTTGATGAGTAGAATTCTGTCACATACGTGAAACATTCAAAACAATTATCAGAAAAGGCAGGTACAGAAGAAGTGAGAGACTTCTGAGATGAAATAAGAGGTTTTTTTGTTTGTTTTTACAAAATGCCATTAGACTCATAGTAGAGCTCTTGAGAGCTTTTGCAGAGAATGTATTGAATAACATTTATGGAAATAATGATTCTGACTTCCAGATGTGAAAAGAAAGGGTTGCAAATAATGTGAAATTTATGTTGGGGTGTGAGTAAAGTATACGATATCTGATTTCATGCATTTTCAAAACTTTTTCTTCTTTGACCAAAACTCAGAACATATTATAAGCTGCTTATATTTTCCTCATTAGCTATGGATTACAGCCACTAAGCAAGGGGTGAAAGCTGGAACATTCTTTTGGTCTGTGTAAGTAACCTTTATTTTGTTAATGTTTATAAAGTTAAATTTTGATTTCATTTCAGTTTCAATGTAAAAATGTTGAACTTATGAACATTTGCTAATTTAAAATAACCTTCCAGGTATTTTTTTCCCAGTGAGGCTCTTCCTCTATTCTTCTGTCCCCCTTCTCTTTCTCTTCCTCCTCTCCTTTTGTCCATCCTGTCTCCATAGAATAGAAGTAAGGAAGGAAGATTTTTCTCTTCTTCCTCCAGAATTCTGTAGATGTTTCTATCCCTGTATGTAGATTTTGGTAACTTGATACTTGGGAAATATTATTTCTCTTAGACTTTTCATTGCTGTGATTTGTAGTGTCATTTTCTATAAATATATTACAACATACTATATTTATTTTAGTTCACAGGTTTTAAAAATCTACTGTGCTCTCAGGCATCTAGGGAGCTGATGGAATAATCTAGAGAGTAGAGGTTCCAGACAGGAGAACAAGGAAAAGCCTCTGTTTATAACTCATTTCCCCACTGAGCTCCAGGATTTTCCTAATAAGAAATGAGGCTACTTCTCATCCCTGCAGAGGGGATAGGGGGATAAGTAGTTCATGTTTATAAGCCTTAAGATGAAACTTACCTAATAAAAGTGTCAACGTGTTGATTATTTTTAAGGTTCCTTAGTAAGAAAAGGAATCTGTTTCAACTTTCATGGGGATTTTGTTCCCACTGTGATGTTCTTTCCATTTTTTTTTTTTTAAACCACCTAAAGCTGTTTCCATATTTGCCTCTTATGCTTAACAAACATCTGACTATTCTATAATAGTAGAGTGCTGAGAGCAATCACAGGTTCAAATTAATCCAGAATGGTACTGTCTATATTCTTCCAAATCAGAAATGAACGTGGTCTTTTCAGATTTGAAGGGCTAAACTGAAATTAGGTTTGGTGATTTGAAGCTAAGACAGAGTGTCCCTGTAAGAGATTTCTGAGTTGAGAATTAAGTGTGGGCATGAAGGAAATGATACTGCTTGACATAAATAGCATGTTGATTTACCAATTTTATCTTATGCATTATGTTTTTTTAACCCTTGACTGGCATAGATGCTTCTAGAAGTGACTTCTTGTGCTCCACAACATATTTGCCTGGAAGAGTGGAGATGGGCCAACAGCATAATTAATACTCAGACCCCACCTTTACCCCCTGAAACGGCTGCAAAGCTTCATTGAAAAGGCCCAGTGTTCTGGCTTTGAATGGCAATTTTCTCCACCCATTTAAAACCTCTTATAAGAAGGTGGCTTTTGTGCTCCAAAGATGTCTATAGTTTTGCTTTTCTCTTTGTAATATTCTTCATTTGTCTCTTTATCCTGGAAGTGACTTGGATTCATTTTTCTCTTTCTCTATTTTTTTGAGACTTTTTATAACTTAAAAAAATAAGATCATACTTTCAGTTATCTAAGAGAATTCATGTCAAAGGAATCTATTCATAGTCCATTCTGAAAATTTTAAAATTTAAAACCAGATTCCAACTATGAAATTAAATTTTGAAGGCCATCTTCCTCAACATGGTTCTGTACTGTAACCTAGAATTCTTCTTGCTATTTATTTATTTATTTATTTTTTGCAGTTTTTGGCCAGGGCTGGGTTTGAACCCACCACCTCTGGTATATGGGGCTGGCCCCCTACTCCTTCATGTCCAAAGGCAGTAATTCCCAATATGTGTGAGTGTTTAGATTGATCCTAATCCCAGCTCTGCTGCATATTAGATTATTGATCTTGGACAAGTGACTTAATCTCTCAACAAATCAATGTCTTCATATTTAAATGAAAATGATAGTACCTTTATCATGAGGTCTCGTGCTGATGGAATGAGTTAATATACTTAAAGTCCTTATTACAGTATTTGGTACATAGAGAACTTCTAATAAATGATACTTTCTTTTCAACATTGGCTAGATAATGACTCCCCCCCACACACACATATTCCAAGGTAATATAATCCCATTTGCCAGTAAATACTTCATCTAGTCTTTTATTTTTCCTTTTTTTTTTTTTTCTGACCACATCTAATGTACTTGGTTTCATGACAAATTCTCCATGGATCATTGGTGTCAAAAACAGCAACATGTGCCCCATTTCTCTTTCTGCCTGAACTCTTCTGGGGTCAAATTTATGTGTGTGCTCTTTATATTGTATTTTAAACACCCATGGGCCATGGCTTTGGGGTTTCTGAGATTATTTCATAGAGACAATCTAGAACTCCTAGAAAACTTAGAGACTACCTCGTCCAATTTGTTATTTAAGGGAATGGAACACTGGGGCCTGGAGAGGTAAAATGTTATGCAGGAGGTCAAATTTAGAATAGTCACCCAGACCTCCAGAGTCTTCATCTTATGCTCTTAACACCAACACAAACTCAGCTTCTGTCCAGAAAATGATAATCACTTGCTTATCTTTCCCAAAAGAAGATCGTGACTCCTCCCTAAAAGTCTTTTGGTAGGAGTATCTTGTGTCTTTATTTATGTTTACACAAATACCCTAAACATAATATACCTTTAGGAAATATTTCATGAATGAATGTATCATTTCTGTGGACCTGCAGATCCATGAAGATGTGGGCATGTAAAAAATAAAAGCTAACATGTTTCCAACCCCCTTCTCTGTGCCCAGAACTATTCTACACACTTTACACCTTCTTTTAATCCCTAAGACAACCTAATGAAACAGGTGCTATTATTATCCTCATTTTCCAGAGGTAGGGTAACTTGCCAATACTTATCACCAGCATTTTTTGGAGTCAAGATTCAGGGCCAAATATTCTGACCTCACAGCTGGTGTTTTAAATTCCCTGTCTGCTGTTGTTCAAGTACCCCATTCACTGAGGACAGTAAAGACGAGCTTTCTGAACTGGACATAAATTCTGTTTTCTTGCATTTTTCTATTAGTATTAAAAGTGGGTTCACCAGGGTCCATTTATGTAGCTTAACACCAATTACATAAAATAAAGCAGCTTTTAGGCAGGTAGTGAAATAGGTAAATGAAAAGTCTCTGCCATTCACTTTTTTTTTAAGTTAGGAAAGAATGTAAACTATGCAATTATTTTGTTCAGGTACAAGGGATTTCTAAGGCTGAAGAATTAAATTCCTTAAGTGATTAACCTGGCTTTCCTCTGCCTATTTCTAATTCAATTATAGGATATAATCAGCAGGTTCACATTTATTCAGTAGCATGGGGAAATGTTTAAATCAGGACTTATTTTATAGAACATATAATTTCGGGGTCTTGTGTGATAGTCCGAGACAGGGAGGAAGCCAAGGGAAAAACAAATCTCTGAGAGATGAGCAGAGAGGGGACAGGCCACTGGATGAGAGCTGCTGCCAGCTCCAGCCATATACTCTGTCTCTGAGAATTTGTCTTTCTCTTAGCTCCCTTATTGCTCGTGCCAACCAAGAATAAACGTTTAAATGACTCACCAGTGTCCCACACTCATTTTTCCTACCCACGATTAAACCTGTGCTATAGTTAAATTTATCAGCAACTTGCCTCTAATACCTGGGCTTGGAGGGGGGAGGAAAAAGGCATTTTGTGCTCCTTGTGCACCTTGAAGGAATAGGTGAATTTTCCCTGAGTAAAGAAATCACTCAGCTTGCGAGTATGTTATTGTAACTCAGCCCAGGATACAGTACTATCACGGTAGCCAAAGCTCTTAAAGCTCTTAAAACTAGGGCCAGCTGTGGGGTAATTATATTTCAACAGAGGAATGAGACTTACACACAAAGTCATTGTGGATGAAGATTATACCCTTTTTGTCAGTCTTATAATTATGTGCCTATTCTTGATAGATTTTTATAGAGCTAGAAGATAATTTCAAGAATACCTTCCTTAACCCATTATTTTGCAGGGGAGCAACTGAAAGTTTCAGGTTAGATAATGTTTCTAAAGTCATGTTGCTACTTAGGGGCAGAATGATGACTAATTATGATCATTAGTAAAAATAAAAAGATTTCTTTAGAACTTACTATGTGCTAGGTACTGTATATGCCCTTCCTTTGGGTTGTTTCATTTCATCCTTACTACCACACTATGTGGTTATGACTTTACAGATAAATAAATGGAGACTGAGAGAGGTTAAGAGGCCTAGAGGTCAAGAGAGGGCACGCCACCAGCAAGCGGCAGATTGGGGATTTACGTACTTGTCCCTTTATGACCCTAGCTAATGGCTCAATCCACTAAATGGCAAAGATTGTGAAGCCAGGGTCCTTTCTGTGTATAGAGGGGTTTCTGATCAGCAAGACAGGTTCCTTGTTTTGACTATGAATCAGACTTTCCATTCTACTCCTCTGGTGGAAGAGGTTGAGCAATGTAATACCTTGCAAATGGAAGTGGAAGTTTAAATGCTAATTTGAAAGAGGGCCTTTTATTACAATGGAATGAAAACAGATGGTGGTAAATAGACAGAATTGGGCCTGGGTGCAAGACCAAGCACTCATCAGATTTGAAGTTGCAGAAATGCAACTTAACATCATGCTTTGCTTGCTGTTTCCCTACAGTGTCATCCCTCATGAGCGGAGGATATTGACCATTCTGCAGTGGCTCACCCTGCCGGACAGTGAGAGGTATTTGTTTCCCTCCTGTCTTTCTGCTAGTCCTCATCTAGTTGCATTTCCCTCTTAGGTTAGCATTGGATGAAACACTAGATAGATGGTGAAATAGAAATACAGCCATGGGTTGGTATTAAAAGTGTCATGGTGCTTAGCCTTAAGTGATACTTACCTAAGAAGGATATACTGAACTTTGCTTATTGGGGACCATTTAATTACTAGGATTAATTCTAGCTGTTAATCCTGGCTACTGCAGCAGAACTGGAGGGAGTTTCTGGCTTTGATAAATAAACTAGCAGGGATTGCAGAATCATTGGGACTGACTTTCCACTTACACAGAGTAAGCTGTTCTTTTGGGTACAGATTGTGTGGTGCCTGTGATCACCACCGAGCTCCCCTTTTTTGAGGAACAAAGCCCTGAGTACAAGTTCATATTTTTTTGTGTCTTTTGATTCCTAAGGATGGTACCATGTAGTTATCAAGATGGGGGAGCGCATGGAAGCAATAGAGAAAAAAAATGTTTTGTGTGCTAATACGTGTACTAACGCTGGTTGAAAGAATTAAATACATTTGAGAGAATTCTTTTTTAATGTGTGGGGATATTGGGTACTCTTTGTTACGTGTCGTTTGGGAGTGATTTTGAATCTTCCAATTCTCTTGTAGGCCTTCGGTCTATGCCTTCTATTCTGAACAACCTGATTTCTCTGGACACAAATATGGCCCTTTTGGTCCTGAGGTTAGTAGCCTATCATCTGCCTGAGAGGAACCCGTGGCCCTGCACTGCCTGATGTCCTGACCTTATTTCAGGATTTATAAAACGTCTGTGGGAGCATTCGTATCTACATGGTTTGAGCACCATCAAATTAATTACAAGGCTAAAAAACTTAAAAAAAATCTTAAACATGTCTGTTTATCTTACAGGAGCTTCATTTCAGATTGCTTTGACATTCCAACATACCCTAAACTTGGGCTGACTGGAAATGGGTTGTATTATGGCCCTGTGGGTGTCAGTTATGAGGGAATGGTTGGCACTTGCCGTCATTGGGATAGAAGTAGAAAGGAATCTTGAGATGAAACCTACAGCATTGCAATTGAATTTTAGCACTCTTAAAATCATTGAGGCATTCAGAAAGGGTAGATGAGTTAAGTGGCTCCAATAACCTTGGCAGGTACAATCAATCTGACGTAGGTGATAGTACTGGACTCTTTTATTTAAAAAAATTTTGGCATAGATACATGTACGTGAAACCATCACTCCTCTCAAGGATGTGAACATATTTGTCACCCACTAAAAGGAAATGAATTCTTAACTGCTGGGTTCATCTGGTTGTCAGAGCAGTGTGACACATTTTTATCAAACACTCAGCTGTCATAGTGGAAGATGGTCGATATGCAAGGTAGTAGCTAGTGAAACTGCAACTGGTGGGGGAGGGATGGTTGTGTTTTGTTATGTTAATTTGCCATGCAAGATGGAAATCATCCCAACACTTCAGCATAAATCATTTAAAAATATGATGGCATTTGCAGATATATACTTTTTAATATTTTAAATGCTTCCCATCTCCCTTTCTTAATAGGAGGGTGAGGTCTCCATTAACATAATAAAACTTGATTTGGGCTGAGAAATTATTTTAAAATCTCTTTGTTGGTGAAAATTGCCTTCATTCTCTAATAGCCTATGACAACACTGTTGACTATAAATAAGTTCATGCATCAGGATGACCTGGAGATTCAGGTAAAGGTATCGTGGTTTAAGTATTTTTGAACAAATGGCAGCATGTCTAAATGCAGACAATAACTACCAAGCAGTCATAAGTCTTTATGAATGTCTGGCCTCAATTCAGTGCTGACTTTCTAAGTGCTGGAAACTAATGGCTCTCTGAAACCAGGCTTAGTTTTTGTCTCAAGTCATGGAAGTCATATAAATCTGATGCTCTTTTTCTATGCCTTTGATGTTTAACCAGCATCACATGAGTGTGAAACACAAATGATAAAATGAGATAAATATCTATATCCATGAAATGCAAATCTTATTTTGTCAGGAAAGCAAAGCAAGAATGGCTATTTTATCTTTAGGATGACTTCTTTGAGATTAAAGTAAGCAAAAGGAATGACATTTTATTAAACTGTTAAAACAAGGCACCTAAGCATTTCCACGTGCCCTACTTAAAAGTTTGTCTTGTCTTGGGTAATAATGTTCCTTACAAGACCTTGTACGGTAGGCAAAATAGGGATTGGACTAGCTATTCTTTTCAAAGTAAAAATCTGGTACTTTTGCTTGGCTGGAATGAGGAGAACCTCAGAATAGAACCTCAGAACTTCTAACTACTAGTCCATAGTTTTTCCCTTGGAAAGAAACATTTACCCTTCCTTTAGTCTAGGGGATAAGAAAAAAGTGGTCAGTTAATATTCAAATCACATAGAACATTTTCTTTATGACAAAAGTTGGCTTTCAACAATACAGATGAGGTATAACTCAATCATACCCTACAACTTGTATGGCTCGGGCAGGTGTGGTGGCCCATACCTACAATCCTAGCATTTGGGGAAGTGGAGGCAGGAGGATTGCTTGTGCTGAGGAGTTCAAGACCAGCTTGAGCAACAGCAAGACCCCATCTCTACTAAAAATAGAAAAATTATCTGTGGCAGGCATCATGGCGGGTGCCTATAGTTCCAGCTTCTCAGGAGGCTGAGGTAGGAGGACTGCTTAAGCTTAGGTGTTTGAGATTGCCTTGGCTCTGAGCTAGGATGATGCCATGACACTCTAGCCTGGGCAACATAATGAGACTCTGTCTTCATAACTAAATAACTAAATAAAATTGTATGTATAAAATTGGTTAACCATATATGTTCTCCATCCATGAACATCTTTGGTTTTCTAATACTTACATTACCTCCTTGAAAGTGTATGCATATGTGTTTCAAGTAAAAAATAAGATTTTTCAAAAATCTTGAGCAATGAATAAATGAAGAATGACATGATATCATTTAATTTACTGTAATGACTTTTCTTTGCCTAAGAATGCTTATAAATATATAAACAGATTTTACTTGTGGAACTTTTGAAATAAGAACTGGCATGTTCTTTTTAGTATTACCACTTCTTGCAACTGGGGAATTGTGATATCTATACTGGGTAAACACTCTTAATTGGATGCCTTAGACTGTATCTTTAATACTAAAGATGAGATATTTTCAGATTGGTTTATAGAACTTTATATTCTATATATAATTTATAAAGTGTGGCCCTAAAGTTTGTGTGTATAATGCATAAATGAATGAAATTTATGCTTCGTTTGCTTAATACTTGAGGATACTTCTTTTCAGGATGATTTTCCAAAGCTGTTAATTGAGAATACCAAACATTGAACTAATAGCTTCAAGACATTGGATATTACTCCTGGTTTCATAGTGTAATGGTGAATGCTTGCTTTTGAATATTGGCGCAATCTTTTTCTCTTTGACCATCTATGCTTTCTCTGTGACCCCCTCGTTTGGCTGCTCTTCTGGGCCTAGAGGCAGAGCTTTGGCTGGCTGGTCCCTACCTTCAGATGGCAAGGTATCCTTCTGAAAAGCAGGGAAATATGCCTTTCTTCCTTCCATTCTCTTAATAACCTCAGGCTAAAACTTCTACATTGAGGCTAAAGAATGGCTGGTCAGTGAAAACTTAGCTTTCATCTACTTCTAACACTTGAAGAAGGAAATACATGCAATATGCAGTATAATCCCTGGATGAAAACCCAGTTTGCCTAAACCTACCCTCCTCCTGCCCCTCTAACCTGCTGCAAATGGAAGGGCTCACCTTTGGAGTCTTCGGAATGTTGAGATCTCTTGCAAATGGCCGAGCGTTTGGTGGGCAGACTTGAGTGCTATAGCAGAATGTATTCCGTGACCATGAAATGGAAAACTCTCTTTTCCTTTTGCTGCTCTTCTCATGGAGATTTGCCTAAAACTAGAAGCATTTAAAGAAAAACCAACAAACAAAACCAAAGTCTGTGGGGCTGTGTCTTTTGATGGCTGTGCTGGAAAGACAGGATGAGACAGAAGTAGAAGTGCCTTTGCCATAGCTTGCCTTGGAAACCGTGAAATCGCATGGCAGGTGTCCTCCTTCTTGGATACACTAACATTGTTCTTCCTCCTGCCCCTTCCTGCATCTGAATGGCTCTTGGAACACTTATACCGAAGAGAGAAGTCAGTTAGGTAGACAGCAAGGCTTGCTGCTTTAATTCACCTTTGCACCATCGGCAAATCAGGGGCCTGTTTCTCTCCAGTGTTTGGAAATTCCAAAAGGTTATCTTCGGTTTTGTCTATCAACCTCTGGATTTTCAAAACAAAATGCCTATCACTGCAGCTCCCTCCACCAAAGAGGGTTTCTAATAACAAGAGTAAGAGTGGACTCTTTCTTGATCAGTGTACCAAGATGAAGAGATCTTGATGACAGTCTACATATTAACTAATTAAAAAAAAATTGGCTTAGCATTCTTCTATACTAGAAACCTCAATGGTTAGTGAGAAGTTCTCTCTCCTGCTGAAAGACCTGATTTGTGGAAGTATAATACATTAATGACTAATGAGAATTGCTTATTATTTATGTTTTATTCCACCCTTGATTTTTACATTTTTTTGCCTGATCCTTGTTCGTGAAGGTGACAGTTGCTTTGGTGTATTTGGTGTGTGACCAGACACTCATCAGATTCTAGACTAGAAACACTTTCGTGAACCTCACTGTCATCTTGACATGACTAAGTGACTAGTGTTTTGTTTAGCTCTAAGCTAGTACTTTACCTTTTCATAACCAAGGACAAGTCTTGCCCTCATGTAGGCATTATGGAATGCTGAGCTTGTCACCTTCAGATGTATCCACACCCAGGCTCCACAGCCAAAAGAATTCTCTTAAATTGTATTCTTGTTCTCAATGAAGAGGCTGTGTCAACAGCATCAAGGTCAATTTAAGAGGCTTCTCTCTATAGAGTTCCCTGAATTGTCCTTCATTCCAATTTTTTTCTCACTTAAGGAGACTTAGTTTTTCTAGCTAAGACTCTGCTGACCCCAGTCGGGAAAACATAAGCTTTCTTATCTGACCCAGAGAGGCAGACGACTTCTGAGTCCAGACATCTCTCTCCGCCAGTACAGGAGAGTAGTTATGGCCCACCTCTCCCTCCGGCAAAGAGACCTAAGAGGAAAGTTGCCCCTAAGAGGAGACAGGAAAGACCAGTTGCTCCCCCAAAGAAAAGAAGAAGAAAATTACCTAGGATGGATCAATATGGCGCGGAAACTCGTCAGGACAAAGTAAGTTTCTCTATTATTCCAAAGCTTTGTGGAGAGAAGGTGTGAGTTGAAAGTTTCCTCCAGTGCCTTGGTTTGAAAACCACCTAAACACGTTTTTGAAAAACTGTGGTGCATCCTCCTTAGGTTAGAGGGATGTGGTACTTCAGAGGTTAATATTTAGGTGAAGACTTCCTGAACTTTCAGCATGACAGGAAAAAAAAAAAAAAAGCAACCTTTTACTTTTTTAAACACTAATAGCCCTAAAACGAACATTTAGGTTTAAGGAACAGTTAAGAAGGCTGTTGCTTTTGCTTGTACGCATTCACAGAATTAGGCACAACAGTTCCTGCCTCTGGTTCTTGAGGGCAACCCCTCAAGGTAAAAAGGGGAACCCTCAAAGACAATGTAGATTAGAACCCAATAGAAAGTTGGCTTAGATTAGTCGTCTGCACCTTCAGAGATCAAAAAAGGCCTTAGGTTATAAATAAGGGAAAAGCTGAGATAGAAAGAAAGAGAAAACAATGGGCAGATGAATTGTGCTTGTCTCATAATGATGTGAGTAATAGTTACTCTTCCCAGTACATTCACTGTGCATTGTGCATTGTGACTTTTGCCAAATCCTCCGAATACTCCTGAGGTGGTATCCTATTTCTGATTGTCTGTACTGCTCAAGAAGAAGTAGGTTCTAGATTTTACCTGAGTTACCCAGCTGAAGAAAGGAAATGATGATCAGCCTATGTTATGCATTTGCTATTTTTTTGGCTAGACAAATATCTTAGAGGACAGAATGTTTTTCTCAGAAGCAAATACCCTCCAGTTCTATATCTTTTAGTCTCTTCAGAGTATACTGCACATTTGTTTGTGGAATTTTCAATTGTGACTGACTTATAGGATTTAAGATACTGAATCCTACCATGAAGAAAAAAAAAGTTTACACCTGATTTCAATGACGAAATGATGGGAGGAAAGGTCTTGATTCACCTGAGAAGATGCTAACAGAAATTAATGTAATATGTTTTAGTAAAAATGACATTCAGATCCCTTCTGTTCTGATCTTGGTCATCTTGGGTGTATGTATGTGCTTGTTAGCTAAGGCGTAACATTCATCTGAAAATATTTCCTGTATCTTTCCATTTGTCTGATGAGAAGTTTCTTAAAATCTTTTCATTGAACAGTTGAAGTCAAGACAGAGTGGGAAAGGCTTTCATGTTGTTAGAAACTTCCAACTGAAGCAAGAAAATGAGAGATAGATTGTGTTTCTGAGGCTTTGGAAACGTTCTTTGGAGAACTGCATTTTCCTATTTTGCTAGACTAAATAAGCAATCTTCTAGAAAAAGCTCAGAGGTCCATGTCTGTTGAAGTTAGGACTCTTGTAGATTTCTTATTTCCTTCAAAATCAGCTTAAAAGGAACTAAACTGAAAGGTAATATCTTGTTTCTTAGAACGGATTCTAAGAATCTATTCTTTCAAAAATTGATAGTTAAATTGTTTGGAATAAGATGAAACTCACTTGTAATTGGTATTCTGATATCCAGTGGATGGTTATGATTTTAATCTCAGAACTGCTTTTTGATTCCTTTAGTCTTTATCTTCTTGCCATAGCTCAAAACCTCATATGATTTCACTTAGGGAACTGTCCATCTGACTTTCTGCTCACTCTCGCAACTCTTGTATTTAAGGATCTTGTTGCATTTTAGAAAGGCCATTATATCTCTTAAAAAATGAGTTTCCTTTAATAATATCTTCTTTTTTTTATATCAAAGAATCTTTAAAGGGATTGCATGGAGGGAGGTCTCAATTTTCTTGAAAGCATAAAAAATATAAAATGCTTAGGCCAGATTTCCATTAAGATTGGTGGGCAAATAGCCACAGACAAAGCTCTGCCTCTGGGCCGGACATTTTCTCTCCAAAATGTTTTAGGCATAGAAGATCTATGAGAAACTAAAAGGGGGAGGGATAGCTCTGCAAGGACTAACTTGCTCCTTTTTTGCAGATGACAAATCCTCTGAGGGAAATTGACAAAACTGTGGGACAATTAATGGATGGACTGAAACAACTAAAGTTGCATCGGTGTGTCAACGTCATCTTTGTTGGAGACCACGGTAAAGGTTTATTTTTCCTTTGTTAATAGGGTGCTTCTGATGGCATTCAGAAAAGGAGCCCTTGCCCTCAGAATCCAAGATTCTATTCTTAACATCTTTCCTCCATTCTTTAAGATGGGGGACCAAACCAGGCCATCATTCGAAAGTGTGTGGTGACCTGAGAAGATGTTGGGTTCATTTAGATTAAAAGCAGAAACTTCCTATATCTTTCTGTTCTTTGAAAGGCCTTTCTTCAAAAATCTGTCTCTTATTAAAGTGTTATATACTATTTTCTGGTGATATTAATAGCTTCTTCTGTGACTGTGACATACCAGGTGATAATCCCCCTTTCTTGTAGCCACATCCTCAAAAGAAGACCACAGAGTTTAGCTGGATAAGTCAAATAAATGGCTTCCCTGAATTCACTGAGGGAATTCAAAGCTAAATCCAGAGGACCCTGCTGCAATACAGCAAATACAGACTATTTAAGAGAGGAAGAAGCAGTTTAGAAAGTGTTTTTCTAAATCACTTTATAAAGTAGAGTAATTCATGATCATCTCTTTGAGGCATCATAAACATTATTGGTTACAGAGCTGGGTGATGGAGGGGAGGGGTAGTTTGGAAACTTTCGAAGTCCCAGGGAATGCATTCTGCATTTAAGAGCTATGAAATCAGAATAGTGACTTTGGAATTTGGGGAGGTTCCCTTCTAGTAGAGTTTGAAAGATGAAAACTGGTTTTCTCTTGGGCAGTTCTGTTAAGAATGGGAGACAGCTCTCTCTAGCCAAAGCTCTGTTTTGGGCCTGAAGTTCTTTCTAGAATGTTCTAGATCTGTGAGAAACTAGTGGGAAAAGACTCTAGGGACTTTCTTCTCCGAGGGGACGAAATGTAACCCTCTCATGTTCCTTGAGCTTGGCTTGGCGGAGAGCTAAGGAGACATCAGAATATTCCCGTTATCTTTGTTGGAGAGCATGGTAAAGGTTTATGTTTCCTTTGTTAATAGGATAACGTTTCTGATAGCATTGAAGAAAGGAGCCCTTGTCCTCTGACAGGACAGAGGATTTGGAATATGTGTCAAAGCCGTTTCAATTGTATTTTGTCCAGAGGCATCAAAAGCATTTGTTAACCTGCTGGAGTTCAAATTGCACTGTGCCACCTAAGTGCTATATGACCCCGTGCACCTCATGGGGCCTCTCCAAGTCTTAGTGTCCTCATAAGATCCTTATAATCTTCCATTCGTATGTATCTGGAGACTTTCCCTTACTGGGCTACTATTGTTCTAGAACATAGCAGCCGTTTATTGCTTTTCTTTTTCATCCGAAGGGTTTAAATGTTAAAAGGCAGGATGCGTAACCCTTGGGCTATGGTGGGTTATGTTTTCTCTCTCTTCATTCCAATTCATAGGAAGAAATGGGGTGGGGGAAATAATCTGCATCTGGAATCCCAGGAGGTGATAATTGGAACAGATCTGAATCACTCTGGGTTCGATTTCTTTATTCCCAAACCTTAGGGTATCCTAAGGTTATACAGCTGTGATTCCCAACCACTGGGCCATGGCCCCGTGAGGAACCAGGCCACGCTGCAGGATGTTCAAGTCAGGCTGGCTAGTGAATGAAGCTTCATCTGTATTTATAGCTGCTTCCCATGCCCCACTCAGTCCTCATGGAAAAATATGGAATAATTGTCTTCCATGAACCCGGTCCCTGGTGCCAAAATGGTTGGGGACCGCTGCTTTAAGGACTACTTAAGTTCCCTCTTAAGAGAATATTTATATACTAGATTGTGCAAAGCAATATACTAAGCCTTCATAGTTCCACGTCATCTCATAAATTCTCTGCTAACCTCCATAGTGATGATTCTAAGATTTGAATTTTTTAAAAACATGCTTAAATATTGATCAAAAATTTTTCCTCAATGGGAGAAGGAAACAAATCTTAGGATAGGGGAGGAATATTTGCTAGTTGAAAAAAAAATACTGTCTACCTAGATGTCTCTGTGTTCCAGTTGCTAGCTTTCGGTTCTGACTAATTACATTGTTTACAAGTTGTTTTCAGTGTTGTTTTTCAGTTTGGGTGGTCATTGAAACTGACATTTTCTTTCTCATCTCTTGTTGCCAGTATTGCTTTATCAGAAACATCCAAGGCCACCAGTGGGGACAGAGTGAGGACTGGTGATTATGTGCACAGGACAGGAGATACATTAGAGAGCTGGAAAATGACATTTTGTAAAAGAGACAAAGAACTGTATATTTCACTTATTTATACTATCCCCAGTTGGGAAGAGTTTGACATAATGAAAGATTTTTAATTCTTTTAAATGAATATATCTTTTTCATAAATACTGTGTAAATAGTTTTTTTGGTTTTCTTAAACCATAATTACTTTCTTTGTCTTCCTCACTGTTCTGGCCAAATGACTTAAAATGATAATTGAGATGATACATTTTCAACTTCTAGGGCTTGCAAGATGATATAGCTAAATTATAGTCTAGCAAAAAGATTATGTATAAAGAAGCATAAAATAATTTCAACTTAACTTTAAAAATCACAAAAAAGTCAGGGTTCCTCCTGATGCCTAGAGGAGTTTTTCTTACGTTTTCTTCTAAAATTTTATGGTTTCATGCTTTACATTTGTGTCTTTTATTCATCTTCAATTAATTTTTGCATATAAAAAGAGATAGGGATCCTGTTTCCTAGATGCGGCTAGGCAGTTTCCACCACCATTTATAGGAAGGACTTCCTTTCCTTGATGTATGGTGTTGTCAAACGTCTGTTGGTTGTAGATGGTTGTTTTACTTTAGGGTTCTCTATTCCGTTCTACTGTTGTGTGACTTTGCTTTTATACTAGTACTATAGTATTCTGGTTACTGTAGCATTGTAGTATGTGAAGTCTGGTAATGTGATGGTTCATGGTTTGTTGTTTTTGGTTAAGATTGCATTGGCTATTGAGGCTCTTCCCCCATTAAATCATTAAAAACTAATGAAAGAGATGCCTTGATGTTATCTTTGGCATCTGTGTCAAGATTTTAATTTTGATGATGCCTGTTAATATATTTAAATTTCATATTTAATAACAAATATTAATATTTTTCCCCTTCCCATAGGAATGGAAGATGTCACATGTGATAGAACTGAGTTCTTAAGCAATTACTTGACGAATGTGGATGATATTACTTTAGTGCCTGGAACTCTAGGAAGAATTCGATCCAAATTTAGCAATAATGCTAAATGTAAGTTGATTCTTAAAATACTAAGTTATTAAAGTGGTAATACAATGGAGTAGGTAAAGGCCTACTTTCTGAAGCTGAATTATTTGGTTAAAAATTCTAAGTCTGCTACCACTTAACTGAGTAACTTTAAATAAGTCATTTAAATGCTAAGGCTCAGGGTTTTTTGCCTGAAAAAAAAAAAGGAGGTGATAAATGATAGTACCTATCTCATAGGACTGGTGTGGAAATTAATCTATCTATATTACTCTGAGTAGATCCTGGCACTTAATAGCATTATATAAATATTTGCTCTTGTTTTTATCTTGTGGAAATTGCACTTAATTTGAAGCATGTTTATAGCCATGAATGTCTGTTTATAAGAGAAGAATTTTTCAACAAGAAGTTCAGACCAGCCCTGTAGCTGAAACTAGAGGGACTATGACAAGGTTGGTAAAACCACATTTGGACCCTGAAGGTTCCCAGGGACTTGTGGAAGAAGGCTCTTTTCTCTCCTAAAAGTGATCAGTAGAACCTAGTAGAAAAGATATTAAGCCCTTGGAAAGTGGCAGCTGTTCTGAAAGATTAGAAATAGGCATAATCTTGTCACTTAATGTTTTGCATGTTCAGGTTATGAGATGCCATTGATAAGAATTTTAATTTGTGGACTAAGAATCTTGGGTGGTGCCCACGTAGCTTTTGAGAAGTCCATAGTTTTATTGGGGGCATGGTGCAATTAAAAAAAAAAGTTTTGGGGAATAAGAAACCATTGACACTGACCTCAAAGCTTTGGAAAATTAAGTTTTTCCCAAAGTATGTTCCTCAGTCAACACAAATGGGAACTCTTCCAAGGTCAGCTCCAGGCAACGTTATGAAATAACCAAATGTGGGTGTTTCTGCTTTTTCTTCTCTGTGGCTTTCCCATCCATCCTCTGTGCCTTCCCATCCTCGGTGCCCTCCTTCCCTACCCACTTGAGATAGGCTGGCCCTCAGCATACACTGGATGCCATCACTGGGGCACTCTCACATTCGGTGAACACGATGTTTGCATTTTAGAGCCGTGTAAGAAAGATTCTGTCTATTTTGAAAGGTATTTATGACATCAGTAATTGCAATAGGGGTGTACTTTTAGGGCGAAGAAAAACTTCCTTGGAGGCCCATGCAATAAGAACCACCAATAATAAATAACGAAATGCTTGCGCTTTATAAAACACTTTGCAATGTGATTTCATTTTGTGGGAGACAGTACAGTGGGTGGTAAAGGGCACAGGCATCCGGGTTCAAATCCTGGCTCTGCTGGCCAGGTACAGTGTGATGCTGCATGAGCTACTTGTCCAACATTCTATATTTCAGCTTCCACATCTGTAAAATAAGGATTGTTGGGAAGACTAAATGAGAGATGACGTTAATATAACTTAGGTCAATGTTTAGCATATAGTCAAAGCTATACAAATGGTAGCTGTCACAACAATGTCATTGTCACATCACTATTTCAATGATACATGCACATGCACACATAAATCTTATTTAATGCTTTTCACAGCCTTGTGTGATAAGTATTCCTATTGGCTTTGTAGGCAGTAAAAGTCAAGGCTCAGAGAGGAGTGAAGGAACTGGCATGGGAGGATGCCAGTAAGTGACAGAGGTGGGATTTGAACCCAGACTTGCTGACTCCTCACACCAAGTTGGCCTGTTAGCACAAAAGGACTGAGTACTCCAGAATTGAAGGGATGGTGTCCCCCAAATGGACTCGGGCATTTGCTAGTTTTTTAGTAATTCTAAGGAATTCATCTGAGAGCATTCTATTTACTTCTCTTTGTTATCAAAGAACATGAATTTACTCTGTTTTGTCCCTTGGTTTATGAGGCCACAGATTGTAGAGGCTTAAAGCATGACTGTCTCAGTCTGTCTGCTTAGCCCCGGTGTGCCAGCTCCTCTGCTTTCTGAATGCCCACCAGCTTGGCCATTTACCTTCCAGACTTGTTGTGAATCTCAGAGTACCCTCAGACCTCTTACAGAGAGTCAGGGGCATGATATGGTTCATTCTGGATTGATCATTACTGCTGTCATTATTACTTATTTGCTTTCCAGTGAAAGATGTAACTAAAATTTAAGCCCAATGGAATCCCAATTTTAGCTGTGGATTTCAAGGTTGAAAACCAAGATTCTGAAAAAACTCTTAGAAGTGTGTATATTTATACCCCCAAAGGCAATCTTATTCGTGCATTTTTTTTAAAAGTGAACAGATATATTCATTAATATAAACAAATGTGTATTGAGTGCCTCTTATGCACCAGGCCCTGGGGGTACAGCTGCAAAAGGTATTAATAAGACCTTTTTCACTGGCATTCAGATTCCAGGAAGGACCACATCATGACAGATGGTATCTCTTCTGAACGCTGCTTTCCTTTCTACCGATTCTGTAATGACATGCTGAAGCAAATTTTTTGAAAACAAAACAAAATCCAAACAACCACAATCTCTTCTTTCTCCCTACACTTTCCTCAAAAGGGACTTTCAGATAATATAATCCTGTCCACACTGTATGCACAGCCATCATTTACATAGTTTTGCTTTTAGCTCGTTCAGAGTATTGACTAAAATATCCTTCAATGCTGCTCATGAAAATAAAGGAGGTCCATACACGTATGTGTTTACGGCTGAAGGGGACTGCTCAGGTTCCTGTATAATTAGACCCATGATATCACTAAGGAAACAGAACTCCGTTTAACAAAATAACTCAGTGGATTAGAAGATCCATCTTAAAGTGGGTGATGACCTGTTTCAAAGATCTGCAGATAAATAGGAAGTTACATTAAAAGCCCCAAATGCCCAGTTTAGCTCCTGAGGTTAGATTGTAAATAAACTAAGTCTCCAAAGGAACCATTTGGGGGCACTTGAAGAAGCAGTTTACCTGGTGGTGTCCTGGTGCTATGGAAGGAAAAAGTCCCTTTAAGAGAGGAGAACAGGATCTGGTAGAGCCGTTTACTATAGGATTTGTGCCAGCTGTTTAACTGCATTTCAATTATTGAAATGTTAAATACCTATACACAATTGCAAACAAAGCAATAGTGATAGTCCTTCTGGGGGGTGGAGGAAGATAGACTTGAATATTTTGCTGCAAAAATATGATTTCTCTCAGTGATTATTGTTCTCTCCTTTGAAATCTTTCTCCATTTCTCTTTGAACAGATGACCCTAAAGCTATTATTGCTAATCTCACGGTAAGTGTTTCAAGTCACCAGGCCTCTGCCCCCAGCAGGCCTCCGCCCCAGCAGCTTCTTCAGCCTCACCTCCTGGGTTTGCCTCCCCTGTGGGGCGGGAGGAGTGTTTTCCTCACTGCCCTGCCATCCTGTATATTTGTTTCCTTAAGAGCTTTCAAAACTTTTGGCCTGTGATCAGCTGCAGGCTCCCTAATGGTCTTGGCAATGAAACAAACTAAAAATATTTGATCCTTCCAGTAGAACTGCAAAGTATTCATACATGATTAAACAAATCTTTACTTTGTCTGAACCAGATCTGCCTACCCTGCCTTGGTCCAGTGTTCTGTTGCAGGGTAGAGACAGCACATGCGTGTATCATCGGCTAGGTCTTAACTGCATGCTCCCACCTTCCCACCCCCACCCTTGACTTGAAGCAGTTGAGAAAGTCCTTGGAGCTTGAATTGCTCTTAGCCGTCTCACAAGTTAGGAATGTATTTTAAAATTCCTAACTGTCCTCTGATAGCCTGCCCTATCATCTCTAAAGTTAATCTAATCCCCTCTAAACCTGATTGTTTGAAGCATGTATTTGATAGGGGAGCAACAGATTCTGTTTATTGACTAGCAAACCTTTTGCTTGGCTCTAAACCTCCTTCAACTTACTAGAGATAGAATATCTAAGACTTTTTGCCAAGACAGTCCACCTGAAGGCTTGATGTCCATTTGTATTTCAGTGTAAAAAAGCAGATCAGCACTTTAAACCTTACATGAAACAGCACCTTCCCAAGCGTCTGCACTACGCCAACAACAGAAGAATTGAGGACATCCATTTATTGGTGGACCGCAGGTGGCATGTTGCAAGGTAACTAGAAGGTGAACTGTCCCTGTGTCTCATCTTCACAACCAGTTCTTTGGCAACTGGAAATGTTTTAAGGTCCTTCGTCATCATTAAAAGAAATCTCAGTTGGAAATTTTGCTGTTTCCAAAGATTTTTGTGGGCTAGATAAACAATTGGTGCCGAGACAATATGTCTTTATGCTCTGGGTCTTAGAATCTCAATGTCTCTTTGTGGTCTCCCAGTGCATCATGTGTGCGTGTTACTTTTATTTATTGAATTTATATTCTAACCTCTGTTTTTATTACTTGAGTAAATAAAAAATATAACTGGGACCTTGCCCTAGCCTATCGGGCTAATTTGGTCTCAGCAGAGGAGACTTCACCCGTACCGGTGTTTGTGGAAGACTTCAGATAATGTTCATCTTAAGGCTTCTGTTATTGAGGACATATTTTATATCACTTTAAATATTTCCAGTGTTTGCCTTTTTTTGAACTACAAAGGATTCTTGGCGAGACTATCCCGAGCATTTTAATGCCATGTAGGACATGTTCGAAGGCTTCAACCGCTTCCAAAGAGTTAATTATTAAAGGTTTATTCATTTTCACACAGACTCAAAAGCAGCCCATTCCTACTCTCTCTTTCTGCAACTTTCTACTTAAGACAAGTTTTGCCAATCAGTCTGTAGCAAAAACTGAACAACTATTGCGTTCACTCTAACGAAAGGCAAGGAAATCACCAGAGTTGGTACTCTAGGAGTTGGTATCAATATGGAACACTTGAAAAATGTGTAAATATCATGCTGTGGTTTTATAAGGGGATAGTTAGAGTAAAATATGTGGGGTGATGAAGAGAGATGAAGGAAGAAGACATTACTGGGATCATCTAGACTAGATATGGGAATGCTCATGGAATAGTTATAGGATGTGACTGGTGGAGACTGTTTCCTACAGCACCTTTACTATGGGGCAGCTTGGAAGAGTTGGCAGGTTCATAAGAAGAAAACAGGGGAATTGAGTAGAAGTTGAGTGAAAGATGAAGACAGCTGAGCAAATTAGTATCGACCAAAGCCAGGCATAATAATTAGCAGTAAACCTTTTGAATTTAACTTTTATATGGTTGAGGTATTATATGTACATATCTTGCTATCTCAAGCCCTAGGTACTTTTTCTAAGAGTGGAGACCCCTGTGTTAGATTTCTTTTCTCTCCTCAAGCAGGTTGCTTTGGTGCTTTATATACTTTGTAAATATGTAAGAAATATTTGTATTAAAAAAAAATGAAAGGTTCCCCCTTAAAGGGCTACATGACACTTATGCAAAAGATACCTTCCTGTCACAAAGGGAAAGATCAAATGGTCTTCATGTCTAGTCAGCAATGTTTCCATTTTCTGTTTCTACATAGATGTCTTTTCTAGGTAGGGCCAGGCTTTTGTTAGGCAGGTCATTAGTACTCTTAAGTTGATGGTTCAGTTGTACTTTAGTTATATTATAATGATGGGTAAATGTGCATGGAAACCTTTTTGCAGATGGAAATCTCCACTCATTGATGATTCAAAACACATTCTAAAAGCACCTAGGGAGGAGTCTATGGAAGTGAACTAGATACATGTGGCCCTATAGTTGAGCTCCTCATAGGGGCAGCGCTAGTGAAGACCACAGGCAGCATGGTGTCTGTGACAAGTGCCCTGCTCCATATGGGTCTGAGGAGGCCAGTATGACCTTGGTTCACAGACATCTATTTATCCTGGCATGACTAACAAAGCAAAGGCACTTGGAGAAATGAACAGAATCGTCTTTTCATCAGCATAGGAATGAGGCAATCAGACAGGCTTTCGAAAGCCCTTTCTTAGAGATTCTTTGTACCCTGAAATTAGCATTGTATCAGACTGATTTTATGAGAAATGCTGACTGACCATAAAATCGTTTCAATGTAGGAAACCTTTGGATGTTTACAAGAAACCATCAGGAAAATGTTTCTTCCAGGGAGACCATGGATTTGATAACAAGGTCAACAGCATGCAGGTATGACCATGGAACAGGGATTCAAAATTGTTTTTCAGTGATTCTTAGAAAGGACGGGGAGTGGTGGTATGTGTGAAGTTGCACAGTATTCATAAATAGAGGAAAGGGTGCTACCTAATGATGCTTAATTGCTTTTGTTTGTTTTCTTTCCTTTCGGAAGACTGTTTTTGTAGGTTATGGCCCAACATTTAAGTACAAGACTAAAGTACCTCCATTCGAAAACATTGAACTTTACAATGTTATGTGTGGTAAGTCACTTATGTAATCAAAACCAGTGAAACAATGTTCATTTAATAGATGAACTTCTTCAGAGTCAGAGAAAGAAATGAGGTATCTCTCTTTGGGAACCACCTCCTCTCCCCACAAGAAAAATGTCATAACTTGTCCATTGGTTCCAAAGACAGAATATCATCCCCTTCTAAGGCGTCTTTGTCTCCCTCGAACAGTTGGCTAATGGGGACTTTTCTTATGTTGCTGTTGGCAGCTTCTGGCTGATCTAATATAGCATTTGAGTTTGACGCCATTGGTCAGAGACCTGGTGGAGCAAGGGTTCCAC
Source organism: Arctocebus calabarensis (assembly GCA_963573935.1). Classification (NCBI taxonomy): domain Eukaryota; kingdom Metazoa; phylum Chordata; class Mammalia; order Primates; family Lorisidae; genus Arctocebus; species Arctocebus calabarensis. The sequence goes on from CAUYON010119152.1 coordinate 65,267, forward strand.
ACAGAGCCCTCCCCCACCTCCATCTCTTGCATCGTAGCCCAGTTAAAATTTTGCTAGCTTGCATCCTGGCCAGCTATTTATGTGCACCTAATTATTTTTCTTCTTTGAGCTTCTTAGTTGCTGAATGAGGACAACTTTTCCTATTTAGTAAGGGAGTGCCAGTCTGGTGGTTAGAGGGGGAGTCTGCAAGTCGGGTCTCCTGGGTTCTTTTGCCATCTTGGCTGTTAGCTCTCCCCTGTCCTGCCTCTCAGCTTAGGCAAGGTACTGTATGCCCACTTGGCAGCCACTCATTTGCTATGAAATCAGCCTGTTCATCTCACAGTGGCGCTTCAGGGCTCACAGCCAAAGCCTCCTCTTGTCCCCACACTTCTGTGGAGTGCCTTAGAGGGCAGACGTGGTTATTCCATGATTACAAGTTTCATTTCAAAATTTAAGATTAAGAAGTCCCAGAGAAATAGAGAAAGATGGCGATACTGACGCTGATAGTCCTTGGGTTATAACTGTCATAGGCATAGGCAATGGCTAACTTGGGCTCTGTGCCTTTGCTCTTTCTTTCTGAGACTCTCTCTCTCTGTTCATGGTAAAGCAATGAACATGGCTATTTCAGAAAGCTATGGCAAGACATGGTCAGGCCAGACTAATTCAGGAGGTAAGAAGAGGGTGCCTGCCAGTAAAATTTGGTTTTATCAAACTCTGATTTGTGTTCAGAGTTTTCAGAACTTAGAAGGTAAAAGCTTTTGATTCTTATCGTATCTCATCAACAAACATTTAAAAAGGACCTGCCTGCCACTTTTTCTTTCTTTTCATTAGATCTCCTGGGCTTGAAGCCAGCTCCTAATAATGGGACCCATGGAAGTTTGAATCATCTCCTGCGTACTAATACCTTCAGGCCAACCATGCCAGAGGAAGTAGCCAGACCCAATTATCCAGGGATTATGTACCTTCAGTCTGATTTTGACCTGGGCTGCACCTGTGATGATAAGGTAGAGCCAAAGGTAGAAATAATCTTTCTGTTTATTGTGGAGGACCTTGGTGGGTGTAGAACAGCATTGTGTAATAGAACTTTCTGGGATGATGGAAATGGTCTGTTGCTGTGCTGTCCAAACTGGTAACCATGGCTGTTGTGACTGGGGTATTAACATTTTAATGCAATTACCTTACATGTAAAGAGCTGTATGTGGCTGTGGTTATCACCTTGGATAGCTCAGGTGTAGAGGTAGAATTCATGATGCTATTCTGGAGCGTCTTGGTTCCCAGCCAAACTTTTTGTTTCTTTCAACCAATAGAAAAAGGTAGGCCATGCAGAAGAAATTTAGAATGAGAGTTTAAAGAAATTGTTCCAATAATGTTGAATGAGAAAACTATTTAAAAGGCCGGGAAGGGTGGTTGGAAGTCAGTGAGGAATAATGAAGTGCCCTGGGGTTAGCAGGAACCTTCTAAGGTCAGAAGGGTGAGGGAAGGGAGCAAATTCCCCGAGCATAGGGAGAGCTGAGGAGGAAGGGACTCTGGTGTCTTCCAAAAGGAAAGAAAACAAACAAAAGCAATTAAGCATTGTTTGGTAGCACCCCTTCCTCTATTCATGAATACAGTACAACTTCACACACACCAGCACTCCCCATCCTTTCTAAGAATCAGCTGCTACACAGCAACCCAGGAGGAAGAGAGCGAGGGGGGCGACCCCGCCTCTCTCCTCTCTATTTCCTTGTAGGTGTCTTTCATTAGTAGAACCTCCTAGGATAAGCCACAGGGCAAGTTTAGTCTTTGGTGGTCCTTAAAGTTCAGTCTCCAAGGACACAGAGCAGGGTAGAGACATGAACGTGGTGGTGGTCCTGAAGGTCATGTTGGAGAGAGTTTGAATACCAAACTTCAAGTAGTAAGCAAAAGTTTACATATCAAATTTTATATAGACTGAATACCTTTATAGCTGCCAGTCAGTGTTTTAAATGGCAGGAATTAGCCAGCTTTGTCGATAGTTTTTTTTGTTGTTGTTGTTGTTGTTTTGTAGTTTTTGGCCAGGGCTGAGCTTGAAACCGCCACCTCCAGCATATGGGGCCAGCACCCTACTCCTTTGAGCCACAGGTGCTGCCCTTATCGCTAGTTTTGAAAGTATGGTTTTATTTTGGGTAAATGTGTGATTTTTTTTCCATTAAGTCTCAGAAACAGCATTCTCCTACTGTTTTATTTCCTTCCTCTGTAATGTTTTAATTTCCAAAATTCCCAGGGGCCTAGGAGACACGGTTGTAGAGGCTTGCCGTTGGAGGAATTCAGTTTGCTCTTCTTCCCCACTCCCCTAGTTTTTCTCCTTCCTACTTTTGCTCCTGATAAGAACTAAGGAGGCTAATTAATATAAGGCAAGTAATGCTCAGTTCTTAGCTGGAGGAGTCGAGTTGCCAACGTCAACAGCAAGTGGTTTTGGGAAGTGGATCCCACATATAATTTTAGAGGAACCCATTTGTTGTCCTGTATCTTGTTTTCCAAATTACCTCTCTTTTGGAGAACAAGAAATGTTTTGGATATCTTGCCTTAAATAAGTTTAGAGAAATTTGGATTGTCTTTATTTTCTCTAGGGTTTCTCCAAAAGACCACATTCTTTTTCTTTATTCAAAAATTCCAGAGATACTGAAAATATATAGAGATTAATAAAAATACCTTAGTGCACACATCATAAAAAAGGAAACATCACACATGTAGTGGAAGCTTTCTGTTTCCAACTCCACCCTGATTCCCACGCATGTCTCTGTATTTTCACTCCTTATCTATGTATCTCTTGAATAATATACTAAGTAATCTTAGTTTGGTTTTCTAAAATAACTGATAGTGTAGTTTCACAATTTATACACTTCTATGTAAATGCTATCATACTATACGTATCCTGCAATTATCTTGGTCAGCATTACGTTATCAAGATTTATGCACATCAATACATGAACTTTTAGCTCACTCATTTTCACTGCTAGTGTCGTAATGATGTTTAATTATATAAATATACCATGATTCATTTTTCTATTTGAGAACATTGAGTGGTTTTCAAATATTAGCTCTCACAAATAAGGCTGCAGCAGACGTTACTGCAAATGTCCTCCTGTGCACCAATATGAGAGTGGCTCTAGGATATATGGTGAAGGGCAGAGTACTGACTCATGACTTTTCAGAATTGCTGAGTCATTACTTTTGAGCTTTGGGAAGAGTGATTTCATAAATTAGTTTGCGAATCACTTTCGTGTACTTAGGGATTAATATGAAATATTAAAGCACTACTCTTTACTAACATATACGTATCCAAATAATCATCATAATTCATATGGTAAGTTGGCACTGTGATTATTCCCAGTTTTAAGGGAAGGAAATGAAGTCATGGAGTGGTTGAAGAAGGTGCTTATGGACGTAGAACTACAAGGAAGTGGGTGACTAGAATGTCAGTTTGAGATACAGTAGTAATTCCTCAAAAGAATTTATGATGTTGGTAGAGTTTAGGATTCTCTTTTGAATTTATGGGGGTGCTAAGTAATGAGAAGGGTATAGGAAAAAAAAAAGAACATTTCTGATTTGCTTCCTTTTTTCTTTACTTGTTTTCCCCCCATGAAGAACAAATTGGATGAACTCAACAAACGCCTTCATACAAAAGGGTCTACAGAAGGTAAGGGGTTGATGGGAAAAACAATCAGATATTTTTTTCCCTAGTTTTCAAAACTTGAACAAACTTCTTATTTACTTTATAGTGTAAATACAATATGTTTTAAAATTCAAATTTGTTTTTTAAAGTGATTTTTACATCTATCTGGCAAAAGGTATTAGTTTATTCTATGTGCACTAGATGTTAGCTGTGTAATAGAAACGTTCCATTACCTTTTTCCCCCCTTAATAGCTTTCATACTCTCTGAGAAATGTACACATTGTATATTTGGTAGGTCATAAGTTAAGGTAGTATGAGCCTCTTCTAAAGAGTAGCCATGGTTAGAAGTAACAGCAGCTGGTACCTATATGAAGTTCATCTTCCTGGACAGCCCATGAGTATATTGTGGTGGACAGAGAAACTCAGAAGGAATCATATCAGAATGCCATCTTCACATAAAGGATCATCTTGAGCCCTAACTCTTGTTTTATGTACAATGATAACAGGCATGTATGAGTGAAGTTCTATAAGCTTGCAAAAGAAAAACAAAAAGAAGGAACCTTAGTGATTTTTACTAAGAGAGATGTACTTCTTGCCCATATTTTAGTATGCTTACTGAAGGCCAAGGAGGCTCTGCCCCAAGTAAACTCTTCTTTTAAAACTTTATATAAATTTATGGGGTGCAATTACAATTTTTTTTCAGGTGTAAGTCACATAGTGGTCAAGTCAGAGCTTTCAGGATATCATCACCCCCAAAATACACATTATAACATTGAGTAATTTTTCATACCCACTATCTTCTTACCCTGTACCCTTCCAAGTCTCTATTGTGTATCATTCCACTCTTTCTTTACTATGGGATCCAGGATGAAGGAGGAGCCCCTACAGGGAAGCTGAGTCAATAGGAGAACAGCAGAGGCCCCTGTGGACTGGGGCCTTAATGCTTCTGCTTTGATGAGACCACTTCTACTAATGGTTCACTGGCCAAGCTGAGTACATGATACCTCCTACAATGGTGTAGGGAAGTCTATTTTTTGTTTTTTTATTTTTAGAGACAGAGTTTCACTTTATTGCCCTTGGTAGAGTGCTGTGGTGTCACAGCTCATGGCAACCTCCAACTCCTGAGCTTAGGTGATTTTCTTGCCTAAGCCTGGAAAGTCCATTTTTTCCACAATGACTCTATCTTGCAAGGGAAATGGCAATGGATAAAGGCAGTCGACGCAATAATATAATCCCCCACACATGCTCTTGCTTCTGATTTCAAAAATCCAGACAGTCAGAAGAAAAGAGAAGGGGAGGGTATAACTCCTAGACAGGTTCCTGCAGTAGATGGGATAGCGTTTTGTAATAGCAAGAGAATGATTAAAAGTGTATTAATTTAAAAGTGAGAGAACTCAAGCATAGCAGCCTTCAGTTGAGCAATAGAAATGCACATGGTCAAATTTGCCTTAGAGCATCAACCAGGGTTTCACCCTACATCTGGCCCTGTTTATCATATGTGCTATTTGCAATCTGATTAAGTAGAGGTGAGGAAAACAATAGGACATTTTATTAGCTTGACTTAGTTTTCCTCTTCCTAAAATTTTCAGCTGCCTCCTTCTTCCTCTTTTGTATCACCACCACGCTCTACTCCCTTTGATCATAGAACACCCCCAACGTGTAGGTATAGCATTGGATGGTCCTTATTTTGTTGGTGGAAGGAACACAAATCCTTCACAAACTCTGCAGGTTTGTGACCAATGGATTATAGTCATTATAATTAAAACGTTTTTTAAATGTTGCCAGAGTCAAGCAGTGGGGAATCTCATGATTCATGTTTTTCAAATAACCAGTAACCAACATAGAAACATAATAATCGGATACTTCACTTCTAAAGATTATGAAATTGTTAATTATGATAACTTTAACATTTATTGGACTCTTGTGTTTTTGTTGATTTGAACTCTGCCTGTGCATCGCACTTAAACATCTCTGTCTGAGGGAATAAAACCTCCTGCCTTTGGTTTGTTTGGAGGCAGAGGGCTCATGTGGCAAAACTAGTCCCAGAAGCTCAGCATAAATGGTAATCTCAAACTTCAAAGCCTAAGAGTAAGGAGGTATCTTCTTAGTGAATCACTAACTCTTTATTTTTTATTTTTATTATTTATTTATTTATTTTTGAGACAGAGTTTCACTTTGTTGCCCTTGGTAGAGTGCGGTTGTATCACAGCTCACAGCAACTTCAAACTCTTGGGTTTAAGTGATTTTTTTTTTAATTTTTTTTTTATTGTTGTTGCAGTTGTCATTGTTGTTTAGCTGGCCAGGCCGGGTTTGAACCCACCAGTCTCAGTGTGTGTGACAGGCGCCATAACCACTGTGCTACGGGTGCCGAGCCGTGAATCACTAATTCTTAAGGCTACGAGGAGTTATAGATAGTGATTCACACTATCTGTGTGAATCTGTTCAGAGTTGAATGTATCTTTTTATGTCATTGAAGTGTCTTTTTTACACCACTGAAGCTTCGTTTATGTGTTTTCGTGGAAACAGACCCTCATGGATTTGTCCCGCAAGCATTCGTTGGGTGCTTACTCTGGGCCAGCACTGGCTTGTCTGAGATGACTGGACTGCTATTGGTTTGAGCCCCTGGCTTCATAAAATATGAAGGGAGCATCGTAGAGGACATGCACTCAGTCTGCCCAGGGCTTAATGGGGCCAGCTTTTAATGATATAAGAGAGGCTTTGAAAATATAACATGAAAAAAAAAATATGATCATTATCTTATTCCTGCAAGGCAGTTCCTTGTTTAGATTCTGGAAGATACATAAACCTGCTTCTCCCTCTCCTGTCCCAGCCTCTTTGTCTCTTGGTCTTGCCTTCCTGTGGGCTCTATTTCAGTTATTTCATTAGCATCAAACAATGTTTTCTTAGTCTGAGTTATTTTAGGGTTTTGTGATGTTTCCTGCATCATAAATTCAGTCTTCTACTTAAAACACTCAATGTCTGTTCGCTAGAATAGAACCTGGTGAATGTGAGTCAGTGCGTGTGTGAGCAGACATGTGGGTTACCTTCAGAGTAATTACATCCTCTTTCTGGATACTTGTGAATACACATGGAGGCTTTTAAAATAGTTTACAAACCTGAATTTCTATGTAATTGTAAAGTGTTACTATAATTTATTAGTAGGATTTTTAAACAGTAGGGATAGGGTTAGGGTATAGCAGGTGCCAGGCACATTTCACTTGTCACGTTCATATCTGGCTGTTTTCGTGTAATATGCTGTGACGTCAATCATGCCGCTATGCAAAATACACGTGCAAAAGCTGTACATTCCAATAGTGAACCGACCCAGGGGATAGCTGAGGAAAAAAACCAAGAAATATGTTCAATGAATCTTGGACAATTTAGACTGTTAGAGAATCAAGCCCTTTTCTAAAAGGAAGAGAAAGGAAAATTTAATTTTGAAAAGCAGTGATCTGAACTACTTGCTAAAGCTTTAATATTTTTAGAGATATGGTAACTTTTGAATCTTAATTACATGACTGTTGTCGTTTCTGGATCACATGTTCCTTACATCTTGGCAGACTTACCACACAATGAAAAATTCATTTCCTTGTGACATTGGATCAATGAGTGAATGAATGAGAGAAAAGAAACATTTTAAATTTCTCAGAGCAAGCAAAGCTGGCACTACACCCAAGTATAATTTCCACTGTAGGGATAATCACACCATATATGTATATATATTTTTTAATTTTAAATACATGTATTTTATTATTCTTCATTACATTATTTTCCTCCCCACCCCCTAGTGTTAAGACAGAATTTATTTACAGAAAAGAATACAGAAAACTAAAGCTCCTGGTAGAGGGAGAGAATTCTAGTGGGGAGAGAGAAGCTCTCTCTGTTTCTCTCCTGGTCTTTCCCCATCTCCTCCTTTAGGCCTTTAGTCTCAGGGTATATATGGGTGTATGGGTTCCTTGGCCAGGAAACGAATGAATACAGTCCCTTACGCCGGGGGCAAGGTGAATGAATGTATCAATGAATGGATACAGTCCATTCATGGAATTGAGGCCTAGGAAATTCACAAGAAATTGACCTAGGCATAGGAAATGGGGGTTCCACATTTAGTCCTAAGTGTAAGTGAAGGAGACACCAAGGCACAGGTGTCTCCT
>CAUYON010119154.1:0-24809 GCA_963573935.1 Arctocebus calabarensis
ATTTACTTGTTCTGGTGGAATGGGTCAGGGTGATGGGTCTTTGATGGCTTGGGAAAGGATGAGGCAGAGTGAGGCAGAAGGAGATGGGTCAGCATTTATTAATTTAAAATTAAAAGTGAGGGTGGTACCTAATTTGGAAAGTATGTCACGCCCCGGAAGAGGAACTGGACAGGAAGGCCATATTAAAAGGAATGTATAAATGAGAAATTGCCAATTATGTAATGTAAAAAAGGAGTTTGACGTGGATGGTGGGAAAAACCATTTACTCCGGCAATAGAGAATAGGCTACAGGGAGGAGGATCACTGGCTTTTTTTTTAAAAGCTGAAAAGTTAGTTTTTGTGTTTAAAAGAAAAGGCGATCATTTTTACCTGTCACCATCAGGGTTACCCTTGTTGGTTCTGCAGAGATGATCTTCGTCAGGTGAGAGAAGCCAGGTCTCATCAGTCTTCAGAAGAGGCAAGTTATAATAAGTCCGTGGTCAGCTAGCCCCATGGTCTCTCTGTGCCAAGGGACAGTCAGCTTTCCAATGGCTCTTTCTTTTGTAGAGAAGGCATTGTCCTGGTGAGGGCTTAGGATTGGGGTAACATCGTACCCAGTGGATTCTTCACTGCATGGTCCAGGTGGTTGAGTTATGAAGCAGCCTTTGGCTCCTGACTGAGGCAGGTTAGAAATGATGGCCTTAGAGACACTGTCGTAAAGGCTGTGTTTAAGATCATGACCTGGGGTGTCAGGGGTCCATGCTTCAAGCACTTTAGCTTAAGTTCAACATCAGGGTAACTTTGGTTAAAGAGATAAGTTATGAGAACTTTTTTCCCACTTATTGCTTTAGGATTTTAATAAGTATACTTAATAAAAGCCTTAGTAAGGCATTGGAGGAAAGTTGAAGGATTTTTAGACTTATTTTGTATGACTTTCCTTAATTTATTATAATTGATAGTCTTTTTGGCAGAAGCTCTAAGTACACAAAGAATGCAGGTAATAAAAATGTCTATACTTCTCTTCCCACATTATTATTATTATTTTATTTAGTTGGGAGTTAAGGATTATGGTGTTACCTGTAGGATGCTTATTGTTTGACATATGAAATTGATTTGCTGCCTCTTTCACCCTCTCCCACACTCGTTTGCACTCGTCAGAGGTTAGGGTATTAGTTAAAACAACAAAAATATTATGAAAAAAAATTATGTTAGGTCAGTTGATAGGATATAGTAATAAATTGAAACCTTTGAATAAAATTAGAAGGATTAGAAGTAAAGGAACTTAGTCTAACATTAAGGTGTGTGAGTTTAGCTATGGGAATAGAATAAACAGAAATTATATCAGTTACTTCGTGGAGCAGGGCTAGGAAGTGAGAGAGAGTTGAAGGCTTCTTTTTTTTTTAATTTTGTAAATGGATGGGAATGGGATTGGGTGAGGGGACCAGAAGGAAGTTAAGGATAAGTAGTGGAAGTTACTGTAGAATTGTATAGAGGAGCTGGAGGAAGAAGGGGGTAAAGAGGTCCAGAAGTGTTTCTTGGAGCAGTCAGAAGTGGACTGAGAGACAACAGGAAGAACTCTGAGGGTCAGTTGGAGGGGAGGAGTTAGGAGACGAGTTTAGATTGGTTGCCGGGCAAGTAAGAGGGACAAAGGGTGGAGGCAATTGTGTGGTTGAGGGAGGAGCTGAGTGTGGCGGAAAGTTTGAATAGGTTCTGTTTAGCAAGATGGAGATGTAGAAAGAGTTCTTTGTTACAAGAATGTTGGAATTATCTGAATGTAAATTAGGCTTGGTTTTAAGATAGGAGAAGCTCTGAATGTAGGGAACCTCGTTCCATTTGCCAAGGCACTTACATTAGTTATATAAGTGTTAGATTAAAGAAAAATTAAGTCAATTATAGCTTGGCTAGATACTTAGGTTTTTAGCTTGTAAAGTGGCTAAACTTGGGTAGAGTTTGATTCTTTTGGTTTTTAAGTTTAATATTAATTTTACCAGGTGGTGTAATAAGTACCTTAAGGGGGACTTAGGTGATATAGAATAGCTTGCACCCATGGGGATTCGGGGAAATAAAGCGTGAGCAGAATCATGCAAGGACCAGAACAAAGGGGTCATCTCCATTGCTTTGTTGTGGCTGAGAAAATGAGGACACAGGTTAGGATAATTGTCATTATACCTAAATCTGCGTCAGACCCTTGGGGTTGAGGAGAACTTGAGATCTGGGGCCAGGAATTTTCGTGAGGGGCGCGGAAGCACTGAGCTAGGCCATGCAAGGTTAAGAGGAATTGGGAACTCAAGCCTCGAGAAACGGGTGAATCACCAGGAATGTAAGCAATCTAGCCCAGGATTGGTGAAAACTCGCTCCCATAGGGATACTTACCGATTATAAATGAGGCCGGTGTTGAGTGCTGGTTACAGCGCCTTGGCGGATGGACATAAGCCAATGATGGTGGTGAGTGCCAGGAGTACAAGAAGATAGGGAGAGCTCCCAGTAGTTAAAACCCCATGGAAGGAGTGGAAGCTACCTTTCGGGGCTTTCCCTAATTAGATCCCACTTCTGACACCAGATGAAAGGGGGCACTGACCGGCATAAACCTCACAAAACACTAAGGCTTTTGTACGAAAGGTCTTTATTGGCAGGGGATGCCAATTACTTCGCGGAGCAGGGCTAGGAAGTGAGAGAGAGTTGAAGGCTTCTTTTTTTTTTAATTTTGGAAATGGATGGGAATGGGATTGGGTAAAAAGAGCAGCATTAAGGAGGGGGGGAAGAGGGAGAGAGAGAGAAAGAGAGAGATGGGGGAAGAGAGGAGAGGAGAGAAGGTAGAGAGAGGAGGGGGGAGAGAGAGAGAGAAGAGAGGAGAAAGAACAAAAGCCAAGGGCACCTTATATAGGTTCAGTCAGGGGAGGTGACAGGATGGTGGAATAGCCAATAAGGTGTTACTGCTCTGGAGTGAAGAGCAGTAGGGGGCGGGCCATAAGTTTGAGCTTTTCAGTGGATAATCGGGAAAAGGGAGATGAAGTTTTACAATTATCTAACACACAGCAACTGTGAAATAATAAACGTTTGTTGTTGTAAAATGCTAAGCTTGGAATAATTATTTACACAGCAGTAATAGTGCATTCTTTCAATCATTTAATAAATATCAAAGAGCACTATGTGAGGCCCTTGGGACATTTCAGTGATCACAATAGAACTGACCTCTGCCCTTATGGAGTTAATTAATTTAAACATTTTTTTTGTATTGCAGGAATAAACAAAGGCTTTAATATGCAAATGTTCGTCATGAATCTCTAAGAGGGGAAGAAATAATCCTGTAAATCTCAAACTGTTAAGCTTTTGTTTTTGCTTTGCATTTTCCAGGGCTAATGTTTTGTGGAATGCACCTCAGAAAACTCTCTATTATCTAAATGAGAGAATGAATTAAACTTGTAATTTTAAAGGTTTAAGCTCCCCTGCGAAAATGTCAGAGTATGCCCCCCTTTGTTAATTATAGTCTTAATGGGCATTCTTCTTTTCCTGGACCCCATGCACACTTTCACTAATTTATTTAGCAAACATTGACTGATTATCTACTACATTGCAGGCACTGCAAGCCCGGAATTATTGCTTGGGTGGTGGGGCTGCTGTGTCTCGCCTGAAGTATATTTGGAACTTTGCTAATAGTTTCATTTTGGGGAGTAGTGGCTTCAGCCCACAATATTTGGGCAAAGAGCAAAAGAGAGAAAGAATGGAATTGGTGAGTGTTAAAATCAAAGCCTTGCTGAAAATAGTAATGTGTATTGAAGCATTATCCTCCAGGAAAGGAGACGTAATCGTATTGAAATAGCTCCTGAAACACTTCATCAACAGACTGTATTTCAAATGTTTAAAGAAAGCATGGAGCAAATAAAGCCCTGAAAAGTTCTTTCAAATTGAAATAAATTCTTCGCATGCTTTTCCCTCAACTACTACTGACTTCCTCACAATAGCCTGCTTCAGAGAAGCAGTGAGGGGAAGCGGGGCTTTTGTCTGGGTCGTCTAACCAAATGGTTCATATGTTGGGTGGAAAGCAGAGAGCAAGAAATACCTTGATTCAGAAATGGATTGAAACAGTAAACCTATTTTGTCTTTGGTGCACTGCTCCTGAGGAATTCACGTGACATCCTCAGCTTTGACCAAGCAGGAAAGTTGGTCCTGGGAACAACCTCTTAGCTACCAATGTCCCACTTCTGTCCTTAGGAGTCACATGGTGTCTGGTTTAGAAATAAGGCAGTGCTGGTGTTGATGATGGTAAATCTAAGAAGAAAAGGGATGGTCTGAAGATTTACAAGTGTAGTGCGAAGGCAGATAAGATAAAATTGTTAGATAATCTTTACCCACTTGAGAATTGGGCAAAACTTTCTAATTTACCAGCCTTAAAAGAAAGCATGGACAAATTTAACTAAGAGGAAATTAAAATCTTATGCTAGCAGAATAAATGCATACATACATTGGAAAGGAAAAAAATGGTAAGCTGTGGAGAATTAGCTGAAATGTATATGAGCCAGAAAGGGTTAGTATTTTAATTTTATGAATAGTTCATAAAAATCAATAAGAAAAAGACAGCTTAGAACAGAACAAAAAAAAGAAAGAGAGAGAGAGAGAGAAGGAAATTACATAAAGAGTGAATTCTCATAAGCAAAGATATAAAAGACAAGGAAAAAAATTCAACTTCAGGAGGGATCAAGTAAATATGTTCACTATATTGAGAAGTCATCTCATAAAGCAGATAATGGCACCATCTCTAGATTCAGCCTGCCTGGGTTTCTGCTTCGTAGTTATGTATCCTTGGAAACCTGCTGAAACTCTGGGCCTCATTTTTTTCATCTGTGAAATGGACATTATAGCAATAGGTTTGTTGTTATGGGTTAGATAAGCTGATATATATCACACATGTGGAATGGTATGTTAGAGTTAGTTATTATTTCTTTTATTAAATTGATAAATATAAAAAACTATATGGCAGATGGGACTGAAGTAGTAGAGACACGGGCACTCTTGTACAATGCTGGAGAGAGATGAATCAATCCAGTCTTCTTGGAGGACAATTTAGCATCATGCACCAAACTCTTAGAATGCTACATTGCTTTGGACCAAATTCCACTGTAGGAATTTTTCCTGAGGAAATAAGAAGTCAAGTCTATAAAGAAATAGTTGTCAAGGGTTTTGTTCCCCGTGGAACTGTACATTTATTTATGCCATACTGGAAAGAACCCAAATGTCCAAAGATAATAGATTAATTGAGCAAATTATTGGACATGAATTCAGTAGAGAATTCTATGTAGTCGTTACAGATGATGTAAGCAAAACCACTACAAAGGGCATTTGGGGGACAGTTGGAATAAGAACTATATATTAATAGATGATATTATTACATCACTTCTATTTCTTGGTGTGATAATGATATTGTAGTTCCTTGTGGGAGGATATAGGATACAGGCTGAAGTGGCATGCTGTCTGCGGCTTACTTTCATACAGTTCAGGAAGGAAAAAAAACATACAGAGAGAAGGTGCCCCCTAAATGTATACACATTTTAAGAAAGGAAAAAAAAATTATTCAAATTGTAATACCTAATATATGCCTATAACAAAATATGAATACAAGTGATGTTTGCGCTCCTCTTGTAATTGCAAAAGTCAAATGTGATTTGAGTATTACAATTTTTTTGGAGAGGTGATAATAACAGAAGTTAATGGAAATGGTTTTAAGTTTTTCATCATCAGATATAAATTTAGGTATCAGCTAGAGAACATTTTGTTAAGTTACATAAGTTTATTTGTATTCCTCATTAAGAGTTTTGTTTCTTGCTGTTTAAATTTCAGATTATATGAGGGTACAGATGATTAGGTTATATTGTTTGCATTTGTTAGGTAAAGTCCAAGTTGAGTTTTACAATTTTAATGTAGTTTTTGTCTTTTCTTAAAACGTATATTTTGGGGGGGCAACTACTGTATGTCATATATGTACATAAATAAAGCAGGGAGAGAGAGCGAGAGAGAAACCAAATGCTAGTAATAGTAAATTTGAGTGATTTTAGATGAGGGGTTTATCAATGTTTCTGTTTAAAAATTTTCAAAATAAAAAGCTAGAAAAATGTAAGCAATTTAAACAGGAAAGCAATGATGTATTTCAATGAGCAAAGAAGGTTGCAAATCATTGCGTGCAGTATAATTACACTTTTGGTTAAGAGATTAAGGTTAGATTACAGTAGCTGGTATTTATTGGCATCTGCCTAGTGTCACACGCTTTGCACTGCCTCTTGTCATTATGATCCTGTGAGGTTATGATTTTCCCCACATAAAAAGTCAATAGATGAAAATTCAGAGGTTAAAAACTTACCTACAAATCACCCAGCTGGTCTCTGGTACTTAAACATGGGTCTCTATGACCTCAAGTCCACACTCTTAACACTACTCAAGTGAACGAAGAAAAAAGCAGATGGTTGCCATAGCTGCTGACAATGATATTGATTCTACTCTAATAATCATTGGTAAGGGCTGTCATGGAGATAAATGCTCAATGCTTTCAAGAAGCAGAGTGAAAGGAGATGCCAGTTTTATAGGGCAGGGCAAGTGGAGTGTGGCAGTTCTTAGGAAAGGGGCAATGTTTGAGGTGGGTTTTGAAGGATGCATAGGAGTACAATGAGCAAAAATAAAAACAGAAAAGTAACAGCATTCAATACAGAAGGAACAGCATGAATAAAGATGCAACTGTACTCAAGAAATTGTCTTTACTTTTGAGAGAGTGTGGGGATGCGTAGCCAGAACAGGATGGCAGGTAATGAGTTAGGACAGAGACCAACGCTGCTTTCTTTTTTTTTTCTTTTTTTGTAGAGACTGAGCCTCACTTTATTGCCCTCAGTAGAGTGCCGTGGCCTCACACAGCTCACAGCAACCTCCAGCTCTTGGGCTTAGCCGATTCTCTTGCCTCAGCCTCCCAAATAGCTGGAACTACAGGCACCTGCCACAACGCCTGGCTATTTTTTTGTTGTAGTTTGGCAGGGGCAGGGTTTGAACCCACCACCCTCAGCATATGGGGCCGGTGCCTTACCAACTGAGCCACAGGCGCTGCCGGACGCTGCTTCTTTTTGATGGCAGTGGGAGTAGATAAGTGACCCAGGCAGCAGAGCTTAGGTGAGTTTAGATGGAAAATGAGACTGGCACTAGGGATACCAAGTGAGGGGCTCTTGGGAACAGTCCCAGTGGGAGATGATGAGTGATTTTTCTAGGGTAAGGACAGTGAGAAGGAAGAGAGGACAGAATTGAAGCTTCCTCCTCTGGAAGTTCGTGGCATTACTTTGGCCCTATATAAAAAGTACCTGTCTTGCAAACACTATCACAAATTACCTACCTAAGTCTTATCTAATGATGGGTGATTTGCTCGTCTGTACTCTCCTTCATACCTGCTGTTCTTCTGCTCTGCTTTGTCCACTTGGCACCCCAGGGAACTCCCTTCCTCCAGGACTGCCCCTCCTCCAGCTGCTTGGCAGGTTTAGCCAGTGGGAGGCACTGGCAGAAGATAGAAGTTGCGTGCAGAGGACAGACCTGGGCTTTTCTGTTCCTCTCTTTGCTTCAGGTCATATTCCTGGAAGTGACTGTGTTTATCTTTGAGTCCAGACCCTGACATGCAGCCCCCTCAACACGGAGCTGCCTCCCCTCTGCTCAGCCTCTGCTGTGGTCCGGGGTGGTGTCAGGTTGGGTGGGATGGCTGGGCTTCTAGGCTCTGTCCTTCCAACGTTGTGAATAGCAGAGGCTTCCCGCTGAAGCTCATTTCCCAATTGCCACCTCCTTGTCCATTTAGCTCCTCAGCTCTCCCATCCCCTCCGTAACTGATTCTTAGTATTAGATTCTTTCAGATTCAAACATCTATAGGTTGGACTCTGATTGATCTGTTCCCCACCTAGAGCAGAAGTTCCTCATGGACAGAAACTATCTCTCCACTTTTAAAATTCCATAGGAAGGACATGCAGTTACTCCGGAAACATTTGAGTGATTCCTGGCCTGGGATCCCACTGATAATTCTTATTGCCTGACCTGTGTGGGTCTGAAAGGGGAGGACATGGAAGCTGGGGAAGGAGGGCTTACTCTTTTTTCCCGATGCTTTGCTTGGGTGGTGGTGTCGTTTTCACTCACTCATTCACTCAATCAGCAAATGTGTATTAGTACCTAGTGCTGGGGCAACAGCAGTGGTCCTTTCATTGTGAGCCTGCACATTAATACAGAACTTAGGTACACCAGTAAGCCATGGGGACATGGTGCTGGCCCATTTTGCTTAGAGTCACTCACTAGTGTTTCCATTAGAGAATCTGGTTAGTAGGTGGAGACAGTAGGATCATTTGGGGGCAGATTCTGTGCTAAGTCCTCATCCATCCATTCCAGTAGGCACCTCCTGTGTAACTACTATGTGCTAGGTGATGGACTTTACAGAGTGACCAAAACAAATACCTTCATGGATCCCACAGTCAACCTGGGGTGACAGACAATAAGCAAATGATGAGATGAATATATATTTGAAAACTTGGGCACACACACTAAAGGAAAAGTGAATGCATAATGGGAGTCGATGATAGTGGAGCCTGAGTTAGCCTGGGTTTGGGGGATGGGGCTGGTGAAGCCTCCCCAAAGAAGTGAGCCTGAGATGCCTGGTGGGTTTTTTTTGGGGGGGGAGGGAGTGTTCTGAGTGTTCTGTGGTTTTCATTTGCTGTCTCATTTAAACCCCATGCTAGAGACCCAAAAAACACCCATCCTGTTTTCCCACTGCTCTCTCTGTGTTCATCATCAACAATCTCAGATTTTAACAGACCAGATTGCTTGCAGATAATGAACCTGGAAAGGTCAGCATCTCCTCCAGAGTCTTTCAATTAAACAAACTGCCCTCCTATAGAATAACACTCCTAGTGGAACAGAAGGCTTCACTTTGTCCTAGGTGTTACGATTGTCCACAATATTCCAGTTCACTTTCTGGGCAGATGGTAAGATTGTCCTTCCTGCTTCTTTGAAGTTAGCCATGGCCATATAACTTTAGCCAGTGAAATATGAGCAGAAGTAATGTGTGCATGTAACTTCCAGGTGACAAGTTTAAATGTCAGAGCGCAGTTCTTGTCTCCAACACTCTTTCTGCTGAATCAATTTTGGAAGCATGTGCTGGGGGAGGGTGTGTCCAGAAGGCTAGGTCCTTAAGTGAACATGAGAAATCAAATAACCCAATCAGCCCACATTGCACATTGTAACCTGAGTATGAAATAAGCCTTTGCAGTTTTTGGCCACTGAGCTTTAGGGAGTATTTGTTACTACAGCATAATCTAGTCTATCCTGACTGATACAGGATACTCGTGTAGTTTTCCCCCTCTCCTCAGTGATGAGTGACCAGCTGCTCTCACAGGGAAAAACTAGGCATAGTACATATGTTATGTTAATGAACTCACCTAATGACAATTTGAAATAAGTAGCATTATCCCAGGTTCACAAGTGGAAGCCAAAAGTAAGCACATAGTGTTGAGAAGGTGGGAACACTGTTTTGAACACAGACTAGTTCTAACATGCTTACTTTCCCCACTCACTATGCAGCATTGCCTGGCTTCTGAGGAAAGAGAGAAAGAGGTTATGGAGTTGTGAAAAGACAAAAATGTGCTTTTACTTGAAAAATGCCACTTGCAGCTTTACATGAAATCACTGGGCTCTGACAGAAGTAGGAGGAGCTGGCTCTGAATGCTTGTGGCCCTGCCTTACCTCTCAGAGTCAATTTACAGGTCTGCTGTTTTGGATTTCAGGGAGGTAAGGCATGTCAACTAATCATGGTCTCCTAATTACTTTCAGGATGGGGCTCAAATTCCTTACAAATGTTATCATGGCCTTTATGTTTACCTGTGCCTGCCTCTTCAGCTTCATCTCCTAGGAACCCCTTCCTTTATCTCTGAGCTCGGCAGCACTGAGATTCTGCCAGTTGCTCCGAATGACTAAATTCCCTTTTGCTCTGAGACCATTGCACATATAGTTTCAGTTTTTGGAATATTTTCCAAACTTGGTTAAATCCTATTCATCCTTTAAAGTCTGAACATCCATGTCACTCCTTTGAGGAAGTTACCATTGCCCCACACAGTCTGGGTTAGGAACCCCACCTTGGAGTTTTCATGGCCTTCTCAACGTCCTCTATCATAACTCTTGTGGTTTTGGAGAAGGAAGTAGGCTCTGGAGTAGGAATATGTGGGTTAAAATTCTATATCCGTGACTCCATAGCTCTCTGTCCACAGTTAAATGACTCAACTTTTTTGATCCTCAGTTTTGTCATCTATAAAGCAAGGATGCTGGAGGGCAGGTATGTATAAAGTGCTTAAAATAGTGCCTGGCATGAAGCACATTCTAAATAGGTGTCAGGGATTACAATGATTATTGTGTTAATGGACCATAAGGAAATCTGCGGGTAGAATCTGGGGGTCAATGAACCCCAGATACTGTATACCAATTGCACATGTACACAAATAATATTCATGCACATATACGGACTTTTCTAGGAAGACAGTTGAGAGCTTTACTGGTGTGCCAAAGGATACATGACCTCTAACACAAGAAGAATTACTGCTCACGTTGAGATCTGCGTTGGCACCCTCTGAATGTTAACAGGTGCATCTATACCCCTTGCCCCATAAGTTGCCTTTTTAAAGCTCTTTGAGTCACGTGACCTACTTGCTCTGAAACTGAGCAAGCCATTATTTTGACATAGTGGTTCTTTCTTTCAGGAGAGAGTTCAGAAATGGTCACATACATCCCTTTCTGACTCAGAGAAGACTGAAATTGGGGGGATTAGTTTATAATCTCCTACTTGGTGATAGCATCTCACAAGGGATTGTTGCTGAGGGTCACACACACTACGGTTTATGCATTTAAGAAACAGGTGATATTTGCTCAGAAGTGGTGTGGTGAAACATACACAATCTGTTAAATCACATGTGTCATTCTAGAACTTTCCCTGTTTTGAAATTCATTGTACTTGCAGCTCTTATTAATGTCTGCTGGGTTCAACTAAAAGGTCAACAAAGGCAAAATCCAGAAGGGAAGCTGAGTCTTCTGTTTCCCTACCCCAGCCCTGTGCCTGAACGGTAATAAAAGTAACCAACACTGTTGGTCATTTACAGTGTTAACCAGACATTGTTCCAATACTCTCTCACTTAAAGTTCATAGCTGAGCCTCTGAAAAACATATTATCATTGTCTTCAATTAAAGATGAAGAATAGAGACTAAGGAATTGCTCAAGCTTACAGGGCTAGTAAGTAGCAGTTACAGACTTCAAATCCAGGTGTCATTGGTAGATATGCAAGAAACACATGATAAAGAATCCAATATGTGTGAGTTCAAAGGAATGAGGCTAGTTGCCCTTACAGTTCTTGGGTCAGTTGCTGTGCTTCCTCTTTGATTTCCAGAATGCAGAAGGCCAAAGTATTATATTAGTACTTTGATTGACAGGAAGAATTCAGAAGAGAGGGAAAAAATAATTTTATTTTCTTTTGAAAATAACTTTATGGCTCTGGTAAAAATGATACCTGTTTATTGTAAAAAAAATTCAGAAGGTTAAAAAAAAAGAAAAAGAAGAAAAAACATTAGGAATAGAACTGGATTAAAAAAAACCACCAGAAATCCAACAAATTATTATTTCCATCCAATTAGGCAAATTTACATACTCATATATACATTTAGTTCTACATAAAGCTTTGTACATAAATGGAATACACTGTATGTGCTCTTTTTTTCAAAACCCATTTTTAAAAACATTTCTTCATGCACCAGTATGTTGTGGAAATAAAGGTCACCATCATTATTCTTTGCAACTGATTAATGTTGTTTTCCAAAGTTCTATGTTAAAATATTTCCAAGGATCCTGTACACTTTTAAAAAATGTTCAAGGGTCACCGTGGGCAATATCAGACGGTATGATTTCTGGGACATCACAAGGAATGTTCCCTTACCATTTTGATACATATTGGCAAATTATCTGCCCGAAAGATTGCCCCAATTTATGCCTTGTCATCATCATCACTGCTTTTATAAACCTTTGCTAATCTAACAGGCAAAATAATCCCAGTATTTTAATCTCTGGATTTTTAAAAATTCTTATTTATGTATTTATTTTAAGACAAGGTCCCGTTCTGTCTCCTGGGCTAGGAAGCAGTGGCATTATTATAGCCCACTGCAACCTCAAACTCCTGGGTTCAAGCAAACCTCCTGCCTCAGACTCCTGAGTAGTTGAGACAACAGGTGTGAACCACCTTACATGGCTAATTTTTCTATTTTTTGTAGTGACAGGGTCTTGCTATGTTGCTCAGGCTGGTCTCAAACTCCTGGCTTCAAGCAATCTTTTCGCCTTGGCTTCTCAAAGTACTGGGATTATAGGTGTGTATCCCCTCACCTGATTTTTTACTTATTTTTAATCTTTAGTATATGTTTATTGCCTACTAGTATTTCTTAAAGGATGACACATAGAAGACTAAAGTTTTGAATAGTTATTTTGGTAGAAAAAAATTTCCTCTCTGCATTACTTACATCAGCTATTAAGCAGAGGCAATCAAATAGGGAATCAATATACCAATGAAGGCATAAAATGGACTATCTTGTAGCTTCACAAAGAGAATACTTTGAATGAATATTTAATGGCATGGGGAAATGATTATACTGTAAAATTTGAGAAAAATTTTTGGGGCAAAATCAGAATACAAAATAATTTACAGAATAATCCCAACTATGTTAAAATACATATGTTTCAAAGAAAAGGGCTGGGGGAAAAATTATAAGATTAGAAGGAAATGCTGCAAGAAGTTGTTAATGTTGGTTTTCTGTATGAGACAGGATTTTCAATTTTGTTCTCTTTTGCTTTGGGGGACACTGACATTTCTTATGGTATGGGGCTAATATTTAATGTTTGTTTGATGCGTGTATTGTCATCGGTATTTGGGGTCACTCTCACTCAGTCTCTTGGATCATAGATTATTTACTTTTGTGAAATAAATGGACACACACTTTGGTTTTTCCATAATGCTAAGGAGCATGTTCATTAGTACTGATACTATGTTAAGGGGCCAGATTCCTGCTTTTAAGACATGTGCATCTTGAATGGGTGAGAAGACAAGCACCCAAAACCCACAGCACAAAGAGAGGAGATACCACATCAGTGAAGATATGGCAAAGCCACCAGAGGTGGTGGCACTTCAGCCCAGCGTTCAAGGATACGTTGACATTTTTGGTAGTATTTTTTTTTTCTTCTGATGCTATAAGAAATACATGTTTATTGCAGAAAATAGGAAAATATAGGAGACAATAGGCATTTGCGGGCTTGTGATTGTGTGTGGGACACTGTGCTAAATTCTGCACCGTATATGAAAAATCTCATCTAACTCCCAGGTGGCCCTGTGAGGAGCCATGGGGTAGACCAGCAGGAAACATGCAGAGAAGAGGAAAAGGCCCGGGGAGCAAGTCCCAAGCTCAGAGACGCGACACCTAACCAGATCCGGGCTAAGTGGAGAGGAGGCTGCCATCAGGGAAAACTTTACAGCAGTGATAAGCTCAGAGCTGACTCTTAGAGGATGAGAACGAAGGAGTGGCCAGGTGGAGTAGGGGGAAGGGTGTCCCAAGCAAGAGGAAGAGCATCTGGAAAGGTATATCAGATGCAAGAGACAACGTGTTACCTTGGAAAACCAGCAAGTGATTTCAGGATGGCTGGAGCACAGGGTGTGCGTGTGCCTGTGTGCACCTGTATGTGGATGTGTGCATGTCTCTGTGTATGTATGTAGGCGTATGAGTGGATCTGTGTATGTCTGTGTGCCCACAGGACCATGAGTGTGCATTCAGAAAGCTGGAGTGATGGGAGTCTGCAGAGGAAGGCAGGGTTCAGATCATAAAGACCATCTATTCTTAACCAAATCTTAGAGTGTTGGGGAAAGAGTCTGGGAACAGAATGAGGAGATCCCTGAAAGCCAGCTTATCAGGACAAACTTTATTTACCTGGAAGACAATGGGGAACCTTGGAATTTTTTGACATGATAAATTTTTTCAATGATAAAATGAGAATTGGGCTTTCAGAGGATGCTTGGACTGGATGGCTTAGAGAAGAAAGTGGCAGGAGAGCAGGAGACCGCTTGGTAGGACATTACGATACTCAAAATGGGAGGTGACAAGCATGTGTTAGGATGGCAGCTACAATTTATCTGAGAAAGTTCACTGGTTCCTGCATCCTGAACTTTACTGAGGTAAGATTGACAAATAAAAACTGTATCTAATTAAGGTGTACAATGTGATGTTTTATGTATATATACACATTGTTGCCCTTTGAGTGGGTGGTGAGCACTTGAGATCTATTCTTTTAGCAGATTTCAAGTACATCATGTATTACCCTTAACTGTAGTCACCATGCGCCTCCAGAATGTATTTGTCTTGCAACTGAAGGTTTGTGTGCCCTTTGACCAATATCACCTCTTTTTCTTCTACCCACCCAGGCCCTGGAAGACACCATTCTATTCTCTGTTACTATGAGTACATTTAAAACAACAAAAAAATTTTTTTTAGAGATTCTACATATGAGTGAAGTGAGATCATGCTCTTTTTCTTTCTGTGTCTGGCTTATTTCACTCAGCATACAGACTTCCAGGTTCATGATATTGTTGCAAATGCAAGATTTTCTTCAGTTTTAAGGCTGAATAATATTGCATTGCATATACATACATACCACATTGTCTTTATTCACATTTTGCACATCTTGGCTATTATGAATAATGCTGCAATGAACATGGGAGTGAAAATATCTCTTTGAGATAGTGATTTTATTTCCTTTGGATAAATAGAAGAGGGATTGCTAATCTTATGGTAGTTCTATTATTTATTTTTTAAGGAACTTGAATACTATTTTCCATAATGGCTGTACCAATTTACATTCCCACCATCAGGGTACAAGGGCTATCTTTTCTCCACATTCTTGCCAATATTTATTATCTTTTGATTTTGTGATAACAGCCATCCTAACAGGTGTGAAGTGGTATCTCATTATGATTTTGATTTGCATGTCTCTGATGATTAAGAATGTCAGGCATCTTTTCATATACCTGTTGGCCACCGTTGAACCTCCAAAGCAACAGTTCAAAAACGTCCTTTCTTTCTTCATCAGTTTACAAATATTTACTGAGTACCTACACCATGCCCGGTCTGTGCATGGGAATTCCTAGCATAAATCATCAGGTTGTAGCAATCTAGTGTCCAAGGTCCCAGAAATCAGCAACCACAGAAGGGGGTGAGCAGTGGAAATACCAAGGCCAATCCAGGAGTATCTGGGTGGGCTTCCTGTAGGAGGGCACTTTTAAGCTGAGAAACCGTGGAGAGCTGGGGATCCCCAAGTGAATAAGATATTGTTGCTGTCCCAGTGGGTAGAAACAGACAAGTAAACAACGCGGTGCCATTTAACACAGAAATGCAGCTAAGTAACGCATATATATTCTATCCTTAGTTTAAAAAAAAAAAAAAATTCTCCCAGCAATTTACTCCTTTTAAGGCTGAGCTATCTGGAACAATGCCCAGCAGGACAGTGAAGTGCTGCTCCAGCCCTTCCTGCAGCAGATCCCCAGGACTCTGAAGGAGTTCAGGTCCTCCTTCCTAAAAGGAAACAGGTTAAGGTCCGGAGATTTGGCCTCCCAGTGATGTCCACCGCCCCGGGCCTCCGCTCCTCTGGCTTAATGGGGCCAACAGAGGGCCACATTAATTGGTCTGGGTACCTGAAGTGGAGCAGGGTGGGTTGTACAAAGAGGGAGGAAAACGTGCTTCAGGTATTAAAGGGGAAACCAACCCCAAAGCAAAAGGAGGGGCAGAGGGAAGGGTGCATTCCTCGGGCAGACACTTTGTGAAACCGCTGGGGGGAGCACCCCTCGGTGGGGAGGTTACCTGCCCAACCCGCACCCTCTTGTGGTGCCAAAGCAGGTAGCTCGAGGGTAGGGACAGCAGCAGAGGGCAGCATCGCGTCTGTACGCTCCCACGGGTCCCCCAATTCCCAGGCCGCTGCTCCCCACTTCCTGCAGCTTGGCTCACGGCCGGGGCGTGTGTGAGGGGAGGGGCCGCCCGGAGAGGAGGATTTAAGAAAAAAAGAAAGAAAGAAAGGTAATTAACATCCTCCGATCCCATTGGTTCTCTGCCGTCCCTGCTTTGCATATGCCCGCCTCACTGACTGCCCCGGGTTTTGAGGGGCTCGGCTGGGTTTGCAGGCGCCGAGGCCGCTGCTGCGCTTCAGTGCAGGGCTGGCGGGCGCGGAACGAGCTAGCCAGGGCCGGCCCCGGGAGCCAGCTGCTCTCGGAGCTGCGGAGGCTACATCTGGGGCGATTTCCGTCCTACCAACGCTGTGGCCAGCGCCGGGCGGCGTCTGCCCAGCCAGCCCAGGAGGAGCGGTCCAGACACTTTTTATTTTGGAAGAAAGAGGGAAGTCCCGGTGGGAGCTTCCCTCCCGGCCTGGCTGGCTTCTCAGTGCGCCCCAGCTCCGCACGGACTCTGCAGGATGACTCCGGGGTCTGCCCTGTATATTCCAGCAGCAGCGGCACGGGGAGGCAGCCGAAAGTAGCAACATACTTGGTCTCGTAGCGGCTGGTGGAAAAGTGAGCCGCGGCGGCACGAACTCGGCTCTACCCGCGCCCCCCGCGCCGGCTGTTCCTCGCGGTTCCTTCCCCTTGGCTCCCCGGCGGCTGCAGCATGAAGTGGCGCAGCGATGGCCAGGAGAGGTAAGAAGCCCGTGGTGCGAACCCTGGAGGATCTGACGCTGGACTCGGGTTATGGTGGCGCGGCGGACTCGGTGCGCTCTTCCAACTTGTCTCTGTGCTGTTCCGACTCTCACCCGGCGTCCCCGTATGGCGGGAGCTGCTGGCCGCCTCTAACTGACTCCATGCACAGCCGGCACAACAGCTTTGACACTGTCAACACTGCCCTGGTGGAAGACTCCGAGGGGCTGGACTGCGCCGGCCAGCACTGCTCGCGGCTGCTGCCGGACCTCGACGAGGTCCCCTGGACCCTCCAGGAGCTGGAAGTGCTGCTGCTTCGCTCGCGGGATCCCCGGGCAGGCCCGGCGGTCCCCGGCGGCCTGCCTAAGGACGCGTTGGCCAAGCTGTCGACGCTGGTGAGCCGGGCGCTGGTGCGCATCGCCAAAGAGGCGCAGCGCCTGAGCCTGCGCTTCGCCAAGTGCACCAAGTACGAGATTCAGAGCGCCATGGAGATCGTGCTGTCCTGGGGCCTGGCAGCGCATTGCACAGCGGCCGCGCTGGCAGCACTGTCCCTCTACAACATGAGCAGCGCTGGCGGCGACCGCCTGGGCCGCGGCAAGTCGGCTCGCTGCGGCCTCACCTTCTCTGTGGGCCGCGTGTACCGCTGGATGGTGGACAGCCGCGTGGCGCTGCGCATCCACGAGCACGCCGCCATCTACCTGACAGCCTGCATGGAGAGCCTCTTCCGGGATATCTACGCGCGAGTCGTGGCCTCCGGGCTGCCCCGGAGCTGCAGCGGGCCTGGCTCAGGCTCCGGGTCCGGCCCAGGCCCGGCCTCGGGTCCCGGTGCGGCCCCCGCGGCGGATAAGGAGCGAGAGGCGCCCGGGGGAGGAGCGGCGAGCGGCGGCGCCTGTAGTGCAGCCAGCAGCGCCAGTGGGGGCAGCAGCTGTTGCGCCCCGCCGGCCGCCGCGGCCGCCGCAGTCCCGCCGGTAGCAGCCGCCAACCACCACCATCACCACCACCACGCGCTCCATGAGGCGCCCAAGTTCACTGTGGAGACCCTGGAGCACACGGTGAACAACGACTCCGAGATCTGGGGGCTCCTGCAGCCCTACCAGCACCTCATCTGCGGGAAGAACGCCAGCGGTAAGTGGCCGCGTGGGTGCCACTCCCTCCTACCCAACCCGGCCAACTCTTGGCGCAAGTTTGCCCCGCGTCCCCCTTCCGCGCCTTCGCAGCCACTGTCCCAAGCCTCTGACAAGGTGGCCCAGCTGGAGGCGGCCAGAAACCTGCCAGTTCGCCCCACCTGCGGTCAGGATCCGCTTACTTCGCGCAGCTGTTAAGGTTCCAGGTGCACCAGCGCGCGGTTCCGCCCCCGAGGCAGGGCAGGGAAGCGGGCGAAACCCCGCACCAGTTTTGGGGAGCAGGTTTGAGATCATTTGCTCTTAGTACATATCTTCTACCAGACAACTGCTTGTTTTGACCTTGAAAAATACACATTCCTGGGCACACGAATTTAGCTCTCTAGGATCTGGGAGGAGGCGCGTGCCTCTCTCCGCTGCCGGGGACGCCTCGGGGGACACTCGGTGCGCTGGGGAAGGGGGGGTCGGCGGTCAAAAAGGCGGAATAGTTGAGAGCTCGCTCTGGGGAGAGGTATATGTAGTGAGAAGGTGGGGCTGGAAGACTTGTCGGTCCCAAGTTTTTATGGGGCAGTTTTTGAGGGCCAGAGCACACAGCTCGTGGGGGCCGCGCAGTCGAATTCGACCTCCCTGGCGTTGCTGCTTTCTGATCCCTCTAGCAAGGAGCTGCAGCTGTCATCACTTGGCTGAAGGAAGGCAAGGGCCCCAGGCAGGGTGGAGGTGGGGTGGGGTTTTGCAGGGAGTTGTCAGTTTAGGGCGTCGCCAGCAGCAGGGTCTGTCGTTCCCTCTCGGCGCTCCGGGTTTGTGAGGCCTGGGTGGGTTTGAACTCGTGGTTCTGGCGGCGGAGGGGGTGGGGCCGGGGGCGCTTGTTTTCGAGAGCTCCCGCTGGCGGTGCTGCCCGTCTGCGAAAGCCGGAGCTAGACACTTCAAAGCTTCAATTTTCCACAGGAAATGGTAGAAGCGTAACCGGAGACTCTAAAAGCGAAATAAAACTTTTTGTTATACATTCGGCGGTTTGGCGGAGGTTGCGCGGTTGGAGCCGAAATGCAGTCTTTCTGGGCAGATTTCATTCATGTTGCTGCCTGTCTGTGTCCCGGGGGGTGAGGGAGAGATGCGGCGGGCGGTGCCGAGTGTGTGAGTTCGTGTGTGAGCGCGCGTCTGTGCGTGTGTAAGTGTGTCTGTGGGTGTGCGCAGGGACCAGAGGGCGCGCAGGGTGTTTGGCTCCAGCGGAAACCTTTCAGAAACCCGCCCTGCAGCTCTCAATCCGTTCACCTGGATTTGATCATCAGTGGGGGAAGGGAAGGAAGGAGCAAAGAGTGAGAGAGAGAGAGAGAGAGGAGAGTGAGAGAGAGAGAGAGAGAGAGAGTGTGTGTGTGTGTGTGTGTGTGTGTGTAAAGGGGGATCGGCATTGATCTGGGAGATTCTGCGATCTCTTGGCCAGAGCCCTTCCCCCTCTGCTGCCTGCCCAGGACACAACCCCCAAAGAGAGGCTACCTTTGGGGGTCCCAACACAGAATCTTGACCAAAATGGAAACATCTGGGGAGAAGGCATTTGGCTTTATATGTGCTTGTTCAGAATGGGGGGAGGGGAGCTTTGGCTCGGCGCCCGTGGCTCAACGGGGTAAGGCGCCAGCCACGTACACCTGAGCTGGCGGGTTCAAATCCAGCCTGGGCCTGCCAATCAACAATGATGGCTGCAACCAAAGAATGGCCGGGCGTTGTGGCGGGTGCCTGTAGTCTTAGCTACTTGGGAGGCGGAGGCAGAAGACTCGCTTGAGCCCAGGAATTGTAGGTTGCTGTGAGCTGTGCTGCAACAGCACTCTATCCAGGGTGATGGCTTGTGGCTCTGTCTAAAAAAAAAAAAAAAAACAACTCAGGAGCTTTGGACTGCATTGCTCTTTGTTCCAACTCAACCCCCATCAAAAAGCACAGACTTAATCTTCTCCGTGCCTGCTGTCATTGTCCCATTAAAATCACCCTTTACAAGCCTGGCTGCCCTCAACCCCTCACCCACCTCTGGGGCTTGGACCGCCTGTTTTATCTCTCAGTACTAACTTTGAGAGGAGCAAACCTTGCCCTCCGGAGGCTCTAGTTTGGAAATCCAGACACCCTGGTCCACCTCTGTCTTTGCCATTCTCTTGAAGTTGAGACTTTTGGACAAGTCACTTTGCTTCTCTTGGCCTCAGTCCTTCTCCTCTGTAAAACAAGCCACCTGAAGTGAATCCCCCCCTCAGGTGCTCTTGCAGCTCTGTGTTAGTGGCCTCATATATCTTTTCCAATCAGTTTTACTTTTGTGATCCTTAACATCTTTTAAAGATAGTTTTTGTGTTTATCCTTTTTAGGGGAAGTATAATTTAAGGAAGGAGAAGACCACAGAGTTGGTTTTGGGCAGGGTGAGTGTGTGACGGTTGGGGTTTGCTGGCAACAAGGCCTTTCCAACACCAGGGAGCTTAACTCCTGGGGTGCAGGGCCCCTCCATCCTTCCCTGGAAATGAAATATACTGTAATTTCATTGAGATCTCTTCATCTCTTTTCTTTGGGCATGTTTAAAATGGCAGGTCATTCATGCAGAAGAATTGTAGGAGGAGTGATTAATTCCTTATGTATGTGAAGCATACATTAAACATCAAACCTATTTTTTAAACTATTTTGCACATGGTCTTTCTGATCTGCAAGCCTTATTAAAAGTATACCATATTTTAATAGATTTTTTCCCCCTTTAACTCAGCAGCATCACTTATCTATTCATTTGTGAGTTCATTTGCTCATCAATACTTATTGAGCAGTTTCTTAATGCCAGGGACTGAGCCAGCACTGGATAAGAAGTAACGACAGCTAACATGTATCCAGCACTACTCTATATATTGACACTCAGCATTCTCTTGAAAAGGTATTGTTCCATTATATAGAGGAAGAAACTGAGGCACTAGGAACTTAACTATTTTGTGTATTTGAATATGGACAGCCAGGATCCATACTCTTAACTGCATACTCTTAACTGCAACGTCTCTTTGGTGAGAGATGATTTCACTGCCATTCTACCTGCCCTTCATTACCTACACAGTTGAAGAGGGACCCTGTTCAATTGACATTCTTCCCACCCCAATTTATACACCTTTTGTTTGTCCCAAACCAAACTGGGTAGAACTGGATTTTTACATGTTTTTATATCACCTGCCAAGCCTAAGAGAGGCCCTAGTACACAGTTGAAGCTCGTTAGATGCTTGTTGAGTTTTGTAAACTATTGTGCACAATGATGTCCTGAAAGAAGCTATTGCTTTTTGAGTTACTTGAATCTTTTCAAGTTTTTCTATCCTGTTGTTGTTTCTTAGAAACAAGGTTTCTGTATATTGCCCAAGGCTGGTATCAAACTCCTGGATTGCCCCATCTAACTGCCATCTCTGTGTCTTTCCACTTTTGTCATTTGCTATTGCTAAACTGCCAAGCCTGAGGAATCATGAAACTAGTCACATGGGACTGGACTCTGAAAACAAAAAGATAAGTGGGTCTAAGCAAAGGAAGGCTGAGTGGCTCGCAAATATACGTGTGGGCTTGCTGTGGACATGAACTTTGTAGTAATGTAAAAATCCTTCAGATCTGGGTTTTCTTTCTTGTGTTAATTTTCAGTTATTTTGAAGAGCTGGACAACAGCGACGAGACCCTGCTGATGTTTCTGTGGAGTTTTAAAATTTGACTTGATTGATTTTTCTAAAGCAAGTAATAAGTAGGCCGAGGTGCTCCACGGGCCTTGGTATGTCTTAGTCATAGTATCTATACTCCCCCAGAGCTGGCCATTTCTACTCATCTTTAAAGACTTGGCTTAGGAATGCTCTTCCTGGCGTCCCTGTGGGGGCTTCCTCCATGCAGCCCCTCCCCCACTCTTATTTGTTTTGGCATCTCTCTCCATGTCATTTGTCACAGTGCTTGGCACTTTGTAGATGCTCTTGTACTCTTTGTTGAATGAATATAACCAGCATTTCTTTTGTTGTTTTTTGGAGACAGAGTCTCATTCTGTCACCTGGATAGAATACCATGATATCATAGCTCACAACAACCTCAAACTCTTGGGCTTGAGCAATCCCCTTGCCTCAGCCTCCCCAGTAGCTGGTACTCCAGGCACCTGTCACGATGCCCAGCTAGTTTTTCTATTTTTAATAGAGACGGGGACCAGCTCTTGTTCAAGCTGGTCTTGAACTCCTGAGCTCAAGCAATCTGCCTGCCTTGGCCTCCCAGAGTGTTAGGATTACAGGCGTGAGCTGACCATAACTGGCATTTTTAATCTCAGCCATTTAAAATTTGCCCAGTAGCATCTGTAAAGGCAGTTTTTAAGGGAATGGCTTCTGAAGTCGGACCCACCTCCTGAATTTCAATTTCAAGGCTGCCATTTCCTAGCTGTGTGTTCTTAGGTATGTTACCTAACCTCTCTGAGCCCCCATTTCCTCTGCTGAACAATAGAGGTAAAAATTATGAGTATGAAATGAGATTATGTGTCTAATGGTATTATCTGGTGCCCAAGACACACAGGGTATAAAATGTTGATAATATATAGTAGTGGTGATCATCCAGGTACAATGGTGTCTCTCATCACTGTCACATCCAAATTAATTCATTCCCATATGTTCCTTGAGGATGGAGCCAATGTACAGAATTTTAACTGGATCCCCTTTTAACATTCCCAACACCAAGTAACTCAGTGAACCCTCCCACTATGGGCACAGCCCCACAGCCACGGTCATAAAATGACTGTTTTGGTCACAGGAAAGTAGCTTATTTTATTTGCTGTATTTATGAATTTAAAAGACATCTTTAGTGATGGGGCCCCAGGAAACTTTCTCAGGTGGTTCCTTGTGTTGATAGGAGTGTGGGTTCAGTATGCATCTGTCACAACTTATCCTGTGATTTGTGCATTTCACTGTATTGCAGAATATGCTTCAGTTAAAAAAAAGAGACATACCAAAAAAGCTAGAGGCGTCTCTGAATAAAATTTTGTTTTAAATGTAGAAGGAATTTGAAAGGGAAGACTGGAAGAGGCCATGTGGTCTGATGAAAGGGAAAGAGAGAAAGAGCTTACACTTAGAAAGTTCTACCCTTCAATTCTGTCTTTATCACTGGCTAGAAAGTGACTTAATTTTGCTGAACTTGGTTTTCTCATCTGTACAGTGAGAATTATAAGAAAGAAAGACATAAAAAAAGGGAAGAAAGCCAGAACCTACCACATAGGGTGATTACAAGGATTAAATCAGATATGCAATGTGCAGCTATCTACTACATAGTAGGTACTTGATAATAATGCCTTCCTTAAAAACCAGATTATTCCGCCTAGTGATAATAATACTTTGGGGATTTTGAATAGTTTCTTTCATGTCAGGGATCCCTAGTCACTCTATAAACATTAATTAACACGAGCCCTCGCCTTGCCAGCATTGGCCTGGTGGGTAGATTGGCTTTAGGCTTTTTGCTTTCTGTTGCTTCTGCACTAAATGCTTGCTCAGCAGTTTTTCTGTTCCTGAGCTGTCATGCTGTTCCATGGTGCAGCATTACTATGCTTGACCAGAATGTCACAGAAGCCCAGCTCTTAGGGGGAATAGCAAAAGCTATGTCAAGAGCTAGCCATACCAATGTCTGTGCTCTCAGAGCTTGCTTTAATTAACTGGCTTGATATAAATTAAAACTTGAAATTTGGGTCAGTAGAGGTTTTTTTTTTTTTTTTTTTAGATAGAGTCTCATTCTATGCCCTGGATAGAGTGCTGTGGCATCCTAGCTCATAACAACCACAGACTCTTGGGCTCAAGCGATCCCCTTGCCTCAGAGCTTCCTGAGTAGCTTGGGACTACAGGTGCCCACCACAACACTTAACTAGTTTTTCTTTTTAAGAGAGATGGGATCTTGCTTTTTTTGCTCAGGCTGGTCTTGAATACCTGAGCTCAGACTATCCATCTTCGGCCTCCCAGAGTGCCAGGATTATAGGCATGAGCCACCTCACCCAGGTGGTTATTTGGTTTTCTATGCAGACTTGCCAGTTCGGTGCTGGGGTATTAGCAAGTTGAATGTTTCCTGAAACACTATAAAATAAGAACAAAACAAAATAATGAAGGACCAATCTGGAGACCTGGGATCAAGAACAGGGTGCTGGTAGCCTGCTCATAGGAGGAAGGCCTCTAATTTTAAGTGTGTTATTATTTGTGGCCTTGAACTAGGCACCAAACTCATCTACAAAATGGGTCTAATTATCATCTACTGAGAGGTCAATTTATGAATAATAGTAATTGACTCTGGAGTTGGACACACCTATAAGCTGCATTTTCTCTATCTATAAAATGGGTATTGTAAAGAGAATAGCTACACTTGTATAGCTTGTTACTCTGTGTCTGCCAAGTACTGTTTTAAGAGCTTCCTGTATTATAATTGTTATAGTTACAGCACATATTACAAAAGACAATTCCCAGACCTCAGTAGTTTAACACAATCAAAGGTCATTTCTTACTTAAACTCTGATTGGGAGAGGGGTGGGGTGGGATGAAGTGGAAGGATCATTTAGACATCAGGAATGATTAATGGGCATTTTGCCTTTGTTATCTTCAACATGTAGCCTCCAGTGCCTTCCTTGAACATTTAGCCAGCCAATAGAGGAAGAAACTTTATCACTTGTGCCTATATATCATTGGCTAGATGCATCATTGGCTCTCTGAACACCAAATACCTGCTGCATCTTTCTTCTTATACCCAAAACACTTTCTGTTTTCCCAGAAACCCATGTTCTGTCTGATGACTGCTTTCTTCTTAAAGTTCAAGATCTTTGAGTAAAGCTCAGTTGTTTTTTTTTTCCCCTGCCTCAGGTTTATTTGTACAAATAGCACAGGAGGACCCCAGCCCCATATAGACAGCAGCCTAGAGGTCACACCAGTCCTTTTGTCCTCATGGCAGACAGAGGCCTCTACTCTGGAGCCTTCGTGGGGGCCTGGGCACC